>SZWC01023676.1:17707-30613 GCA_023375785.1 Penium margaritaceum
ACACTAGTTACAAAACCCTCGCGAAAATCCTACCCAATAGACTAAAGAAAATCCTACCACACGTGGTGAGCCCCGAACAAACCGGTTTTGTGCACGGATGAAACATCAAAGATACTTTGTCGGTAATTTCTGACCTTCAACATTGGGCGTCACAAACAAATCAAAAACTCTCCTTCCTACTCGCTGATTTTGAGAAGGCATATGACACCCTATTACGCCCACATCTAAAACGCAATCTGTGAACCACAAGGGACAGCACATGATCCACACCTCACACTCCACCCGAACTTCCGCACAATCTGGACCAACACATCATCATCATTGGAGGGACAGACATTTCATGACTCATGCTCCGCATGAGCATGAACCTCCAGCCACAGGGTTACGACCCGTGGCAAAGATGTCTTTAGGGGTGGGGTTAGTGGGTTGAAGTCCCACATCATCCACGGACGAGGGTGTGTGGGTAGCTAAGGAGGTGTGCTCACGCACATGGGGCGCAACCGATGGTTGTAAGCCCCCGTCAGAGAGGTGTTTTCTTTGGAAAACCCTTTAGGATGCATCAGGGATTCCCTCACCTCTAAGGCAGCCTATGCCCAAAAACAAACGCAGCAATTTCGAGTCAGCGAGTGCTCACCTAAATGCAACTGCTGAAGTCACTCGACCGCACGATGGGTCGAGCGAGGACAGGAGCTGATTGCGTACTCACAAAATGGAAATAAAGTGAAGGAAAATGCCACAGATGTGCCAGAAAATCAAAGGTCTTCATCTCATTACCCTGTTCGGAGGAACTGAAAATGTACATATACTATTTCGATTTTTTTACTTCATCAATGTCTATTTTCATAAATATATCTCTACTTAGATGTCGAGGTATACATCCATGATTGCATCCATATCCATATTCAATAATCAATATGGATATTTCATTATAGATAATCGATATCCATTTCCTCATCTACAAAAGTATCTTTATCTTTACATAATAATATTGCATTCTTTATTTCTATCTATATTTCCATTTATAATACAAATGTAAGTACATGTACTATTAATAACCTTGTATTTTTACCCTTGATCCTTGTTATTTACTAATTTAAATATATTGATGAGAAAATAGAAATGAATATTTTCACCTAGAATTTTAATTTCGAACATCAAAAGATGTATTTATAATTATTCATACATACGTGAAAATAAATATCTATGTTTTCATGTATTTGGAAATCAATAATTCTATAAAAATTATTCATATATTCATGTGTATCTATTTATAGAAATGAGGCTTATCCCTACAAATTTTAATAATTTTAGAATAAGATGATAAAGGCAAGTACTCACAAATAACATGATTTTCATTAGTTTTGTTCCTAGATTCGTAGTTTAAAAAGTTAAGGAATTTTAATGTAGTAATTACGGTCGTATGGAAAAACTTAGCTTACGAATAAGACACTATTAGAGAAGATATGTTGAAATATTTTATTTGCATCTTCTAGCCCCCTGAACAGGGTAGTGAGAGATCTACCTTTAACTTCCCGGGACATTGTCGGTATTTACCTCAATGTCATTTTTTCTTGCAAGTGCAAGATGAAGTCCAGTTCTTGCTCGATCCATCATGCGGTCGAGTGACCTCAGCAGTTGCATTTAGCTGAGCTGTCGCTGACTCGAAACTGCTGCCGAAGCAAGCACTTAGGTTGCGCAGCTGTCTGAAGCGTGTTTCTTGGTGCGCGACCTCGAAAAACATGGCATTGCTGGTGACCGATCTCTAACCTTGCATCACACCTGTTCGTCCTTGTGAACGCGGCATCCTTCTTGTCTTCACTGATGAACTAATGACAAGTGGGCACCTCCGGGGAGGGAAAAAATGAGGGGGAAGGCTGGCAAGTACCCGATAGTGCAAGTGGATAAGAACTCCGTTGTTGCGGAAGGGACACGGGAACTTCCTCTCACGAGTAACCGAATTGTTTTTTCGTCCACTAACGATTTTTGCCAAACCGGCGTCTAGACCACTACCCCTCCATTCGACGTCATATCCACCACCCTGTGTCAGGCGAATGCACGAGATTGCAGAAATTTCCACTCGGAATATGTTTCAGCAAGATTGAGGAAATGCATCTCACACCGTTCGCCCAAAGTCGACGGGGCCACCCTTTAGTTCGCTTCCAGCCATGCAAGCCTGTCGAGGACTCCTCAAAACTTCCTCTTATCCAATTCCACTACCGGGTGCGTTCCAGAATTGCTCGAGAAACGGAATGCTTGGACGACGGCTGGCAAATGGTGGGTGGAAATGCGACTCTCCCCGACAACCGAGGTAAATCAGCCACTTGTGCTCGTGGATAGTTGTAGGCAAATGCTCGCGACTACTGTTTCGTTCTGTTTTGGCTACAAAGAAGTGAAACCATGTGCGGCTCGATGGTCTTAGTGGTCAACCGCGAAAGTCCAGTTTTTTCGGGCTGTCAACTCGTGTATTGTAGTGCTCAAACTTAGCGTCGAAAGGCATCGGCGAGCTCGGAAAAGTTTGCGTTGTAAAACTGAATGACCGTCCTCCTCGTCGGAGTGGTCTTTTCCTTGCCCGAGTCATCATGGCTCGCCATGCCTGTCGAAGCTACGTTGATGTTTATTTATAAAGTTATGATTTGTTTATTATGTGTAATTATTTATGTATTCCGTTAGAAAGAACAATAGAAACTTCGTGACTGTATTTTCTGTCGAGATGGTCGTTTGGATTCGTTTTCCACTATTTCCTTCACGTACTTGCGTCAAGGTTGATGTGACCTCATGGTGTCGGTCGCAGAACAGTGTCCGAAAGACTGTTGCAATTAGGTAATGATTGTGACAGTCTTTCTTGACTGTAAAGTTTTAGGTTGTGTTTCCAAAAGTTTGTTGTGTTACATTCCTCCCCCTTAAGCTACGAATCGTCCCCGATTCGGTTTTCTCTATTATGAAGAGGTAGTTTGTACATGGCCATCTATCATTGATGGTAAAAGCGCCAGTCCATGAAGAGGATAACATCATCATTCGGCACATCTGAGAATTCAGAAAGTGTTCAGCCCTCAAAGAAGAAACAGTGGCCACGCTTCCTCCCCCTTTACATGAAGCGACCCCGTGACAGGTGCCCAGGGGTCCTCGTGACAAGCTGTCGGGAGTAAGCCAAAGATGAGCCCAAGAGTCAGTGTCGTTATCCTCTGAAGGGGGCTCGTGCCGGGGTGGTACCCCCGAGGACACACTTGTTCCGACGGGCAGCCAGTTCCTCCCAGTACTCTGCAATTGCCGTAGGTGGCACTCGCGACTCTGGCTCCAACGTTTTGTGGTCAGATCCACAATTGGCACAGTGGATGAGGTACTCCTTAACCACTCGTATGTGCAAATTACGTTCACGGTGTTGGAGGATCCGGTGCACCTCACACTGGTCTTCAGCGGCAAGGACAGCAAGAGGGGGTGGCTAAAGAGACCCCTCTACTGTGTAGGGTGTGAGGAGACTCACGTGAAAGGTATCATGGATGCGCATGGCTGGTGGAAGAGCCAACCGATAGGCCACACTTCCCAACTTTTGTATGATTGTGAAGGGTCCCAGTCATTTCAGCAACATATTTCGTGCACTCGGTGTTTTCAGCCGCAAATTCTGTATGCTTAAAAGCACACGATCTCTAATAGAGAACGTCAGCTCACGGCGTCTCTGGTCAGTCTAGGCCTTTTGGCGCTGTCGAACTGCATACAAATGGGCCTTGGCATCCCACCAGAGGGTGTCTATGCGCTCGACAAAGGCCTGGGCGGAGGGCACCTGATCACCATCGCCCCCGCACTTCACCATTGAAGCGGGTACCACCGGATGTCGACCATGATTGAGGAAGAATGGGGTAAAACTAGTCGATGTATATGCGAAGAATCTACTCGAGTGTGTGGTTCATGCACTCAGTTTGTCCATCAGTTTGGGGATGAAATGCTGATGACATACTTTACCGCGTTCCAAACCGTTCCTGCAATGCAAGCCAGATTCGGCTTGCAAAGCGCGGGTCACTGTCAGAGATGATGCGGATGGGTAAGCCGTGGTACTTGATGACGCTTCCATAGAAAAGCCTAGCAATCTCTTCCGTTGTGACGCGAGTTGTTGTGGGCATGAAATGGGCCATTCCTGTTGCCTGTCAACAGAGACCAAGATGTCATCGTGGCCTTTCTTGGTCTCTGGGAATCCCATGATAAAATCCATGGAAACTGACTCCCATGCGATGTCAAGGAGTTGTAGAGGCTGGAGGAGTCCCGCAGGTACCTTGTTTGAAGTCTTGTTACGAAGGCATAGGTCACACACCATGCAGTACTTCCTGACGTCACTGCTCCACCCTGGACACCAGTAGTGCTGAGCTAGCGCATGTCCTGTATTCTTCATTCCGATGTGACCTGAGGAGGACGGATTGTGAAACTCGAACATGATCTGTTGTTGCAAGTTATTGACATCTGGGACCACCACCTGCTCGCCATGCCAGTATAATCCGGCAGCCTCCACAAGGCCATGCCATTCAATGTTTTTTGGCTAGGCGAACCAGGGGTCCAAAGTGTAGCCCATCCGAATGCGATTCTTGAAAGGGTTCACACTGACCAGTGGTCTTTGGGGTTGGACGGAGTGGGTTTGTTTGCAATGTTGTTGCCGCCGCAACAGCGGCAAAGTTCCAATTTGTGATCTCATTCACGCTCAGCATGAGGCTCAAATGTATTGGGTTTCGACTCAATGGGTCTGCCACGTTAACCCGCTCTAGTTTGTACTGCCAGGTGAATGTGAAGCAACTTAAGTATTCACTCCACTGCGCCTGTCATCTTGAAATGTTTNCATGATCTGTTGTTGCAAGTTATTGACATCTGGGACCACCACCTGCTCGCCATGCCAGTATAATCCGGCAGCCTCCACAAGGCCATGCCATTCAATGTTTTTTGGCTAGGCGAACCAGGGGTCCAAAGTGTAGCCCATCCGAATGCGATTCTTGAAAGGGTTCACACTGACCAGTGGTCTTTGGGGTTGGACGGAGTGGGTTTGTTTGCAATGTTGTCGCCGCCACAACAGCGGCAAAGTGCCAATTTGTGATCTCATTCACGCTCAGCATGAGGCTCAAATGTATTGGGTTTCGACTCAATGGGTCTGCCACGTTAACCCGCCCTAGTTTGTACTGCCAGGTGAATGTGAAGCAACTTAAGTATTCACTCCACTGCGCCTGTCATCTTGAAATGTTTGGTTGCGTCTGAAAGTACGTGAGGGGGTTGTGGTATGTGACCAGCTTGATTTGTCCCTCGACACCTTCGAGATAACAATGCCATACTTTGAAAGCATGCACGACTGCCAGCAGCTCCTGATCCCCAGTGGTATACTTGGTCTCTGCATCTAAGAGCTTGCGGCTCCCGTAGGCAACTGGGTGGCCGTCTTGCATGAGCACAGCTCCCAACCCTGTAACCTATGCATCACAGCGTACCTCCCACGGCTTCTTTGGATTCGAGAGTGCAAGTACCGGTGCCGAGATCAGCATAGTCTTCATAGCCTCGATAGCCTCAGTGCATTTTGCTAACCAAACCCATGTGTTCACCTTCCGGGTCAGGGCGGTGAGAGGGCTCACCAACATGGAATAACCTCTCATAAAGCACCAGAAGGAATTTGCGAGTCCAAAGAAAGAGCAGAGCTGACCGACGTTCTTGGGTTGAGGCCATTCTTTCACGACCTGCACCTTGCAAGGGTCCACCCGGATCCCCTCCCTACTAATGACCTGGCCAAGGTAGTCCAGCTCTGGCTGCGCAAACTTGCACCTACTTCTTTTGGCGAAAAAACGGTTCTTGCGAAGAATCTCAAGCACCATTCTAAGGTGTCGCTCGTGTTCTTCGTGGTTCTTGGAGAAGATGAGGATGTCGTCAAGATACACCAGGACCGATTAGCCGAGGTGTTCCCTGAAGATGTTGTTCATCACTGCTTGGAATGTTGCAGGTGCATTTGTCAATCCAAAGCAGAGGACCTCAAAATGATAGTGCCCAAGATGAGTTCTGAATGCCGTTTTTGGGACATCCTCCTTCGTGATCCGGATTTGATGGTAGCCCTGTGATAGATCCAAAGAAGTGAAGGCTTTCGCTCTATAAAGCTGGTCAAGCAGGTCCTCGATGCGCGGAAGCAGGTACCAATTTTTGACAATGAGTTTGTTCAATGCCCGATAGTCCACGCACATCCTGAGGCGTCAATCTTTCTTGTTCACAAATAGGATCGGCGCTCCGAAGGGGGAAGAGCTTGGCTCAATCCAACCCTTCCGGAGGTACTCCTTGATTTGGGCTTCTGCTTCTTGCCATTCTGTTGGGCTCAAGTGATACACAGACTGAAAGGGAGGCACAGTCCCGGGCTCCAACGGAATGGTATGTCCGACCGTTCGTCAAGGTGGTAGCCCATCCGACGGTGCTTAAAAAACATCAGAGAATTATGAGAGTATGTTTGCGACCCCTTGGGGTACTTCACCTTCTGTCTCATCGTCCATTTTCTGCAGAGTTGCAAGAAAATAGTGGCACCCTTGTCGTCGTTTCACTTGGAGCACTGAGAGGCTTGATTGAGCCTTCGTTCCAGGTCGTTGAATTTGTGAAATTGGAGACAGAGTGACCATTCTCCTTCCACTACTTATGTGAAATGTTTCTGAGTTGAAGCACATGAGTGCCTTGCGGTGCACAAGCCACGGGTCTCCAAGAACAACGTCAAACGGATCCATGAGATAAAGCACGATGAGGCAAACACTGGTGGTGAAGCCGGGTAGTGTGAGCCGTACCATACAGTCACCAAGGACTGGCACCTCTCTATCATCACCAACGACCACCGTGCTAGTGCCAGGCGTGTACTTTAACTGCCATGTGCTTACAAACGCACCGCTCACAAATGAGTCATCCGCCCCAGTATCCACCAAGATGCGTGCCGGGGCGCCTGCCAGCTTGCCGTCGAATTGCATGGTCATCGATGCTTTGGACTTCTGTATGAAAAGGCTCACCGGAGGCTTGCCCTCGAGGTGGTAGATCCGGTAAGCATGAGTGCTTCTTCATAGTTCAACCATGTCACCGAGCTGTTCCCACATGCGATGTCCTTTGGTGAACGAAGCAAGCAATTTCCATCCTTTAAATGCAGACTTGTTTGTTTCTGGACCCACAGGCCCGGCCACTATTGTTGACGTCAGAGAGTTCTTCACTTGAGCTTTGTGTGCAGCTTCTATCACATCTGGCCAACTTTCTTTAGTGGCTACGACTAGGCTCGTACGATTTTTGAGGTTTTCTTTGGTCACATATCTGAGTGGGCATGAGCGATCATGGTAGAGGGACTCAGGATTCACGAAAGGCACATAAACGGTTGAGAAATGTTGTACCGATAAGAATTCAAAGTTTTTGATATCATCATCACAAAACATGAACATCCTGTCCTCATCATTTCTGTGATTCACCGCAACCACAGATAGCAGCCCACCGGTAGCTACTAGGGATCGTGAAAATCCTGCTCACGACCATACTGGGGACTGTGGACGCGTCCCCCGGCACCTCCCTCGGAGTCCTGGTCATCATCACGGGGACGTCCGTGTCCACTCTGCCCGCCCTCTGCCCCCTGACGCTGGATGGCTACAAATGCCTGGCCTTGGCGCTGTCCCCCGTGAGGGCGTCCCTGGCTGGCAGGGGCATTTCCATTGCCATCACGCTGTCCACCGTGGTGCAAACCACCGCCATGGAAGCGGTTCTGGCCATCACTGTGGAAGTGGTTTGGCCCTCCGCCTTGGCGCGCACCATGATCGTGCTGTTGGCCAAGCTATTGTCCTTGCTGCTACTGGTGGTCACGCTGGGGGTAGTCGCGCCCAATGTGCCTAGCCTGGTGGCAACATCTGTAGATGATAGAAGAGCGGGATTTGTTCTCTCCACGATGTCGGCGGAACTTCTTGGAGGGCTCAGACGTTGCCTCCGCTGCCCGCTTTGGTGCACCGCCCGTTGGCGCTGACGGCACCTCACGCGCCGGCCTGCTTTCACGCGTGTCACGATTCCACAGACTGGATTTCTGCTTTTACACCGTGCACATGCATGCTGTCAGTGCGTGCAGGGACTTCCACTCATTGCCATTGTCATATAGGCAGAAGAATCGCAGCTGAGGGCTGGCCAAACCACTCTGAAAGAGGTCAATCTTGGCCTGCTCCGTTAGGTGGCGATCGTGGACCTTCTTTGAAGTCTTCAGGAATGCCTCGGCATATCGCTCCACCGACATGCTCCCCTGTACGAGGCTTTCGAGCTCCTTCTTTGCATTTTGCGAGTTAGTAGGCTTGGAGTACATCTCACGCATTAGTTCGCAAAACGCCTTTCAGGTGGGGTGCGAGTGTTGTTGCTTCTGCTTGCAGAGCTCTGTCAGCTTCTCAAACAGCATTGGCTTCAAGGCAAGCATACCTTGTGCACCCCACTCCTCTTCCTCAATCCGAGCAAGGCGGAGGTGCCTCTGAAGAATCTTCAGGAATGTATTAACGTCGCACGTGCCATCGTAGCGGTCGGCCAGCTCAAGAACTACACGGCTGCCAATCCCGCCTTCCTTTTGGGCCTGAGTTGGAGGTGCACGTGCCCATGGTTCAGGCACGTTTTCTTCTAGGCAAGGAGCATGATCGAGGACTGGAGCCCGACGCGCATCGCGAAAGTTCGCACGTTCACTTTCCGCACTTTCATGCTCGTGGTGCTCCAAAATCTGTCCCATCTCTACCTCGGCTGCGTGATGTGCCACACCGGCTACTGCGTTGAGCACAACACGGTGGTTTTCAGCTTCTTTGGTGCGAAGTTCCTCGAGTGCTTGCTCCGCCACCTTTGTACGGTGGTCGGCGACCGCGACCTCGCGCAATAACTTCCCGTCCTTGTCGTACAGCTTCTCATTCATCCGCTACACCATGAACGATCGTTCGTGAAGCGTGACACGCACCATATCACCGTCGTATGGGAGTGCACCCATGACGGTCACGGCCAGCCTGAAATCCTCAGGAGGGAGGTGGGCGCGGAGGTGATCGAGCTATTCGTCGACGTTCAGGCGACGCGCGGCGTTGTCGAGCACACGTTGCATTGCCGCTGAACTCGACCGGCTCGCAGGTCGGGCTCGCTCTCCTCCCGCCGATACGAGAGCATGAACCTTGTCGTCCACGCGGTCGGATACACATTCCGCCTGGTTGGCGCCTGCTTCAGGTGCCTTTGGTATAGAATTGCCTGCCTCACTGCCCTTGCTGGCTATGTCATGTGTGTCTGGTTCTTCGTCAACTTCGCGATCCGCTTCAATGACCAGGCGATCCGCTGGCTCATCGGGCGATTCATCTCTATGCTCGTCTCCTTCGGCAATCCTGTCTGGGTTATCAGTACCAGCGATGTTCCCCTTGGTGGCCTTGAACCCCTCGTCATTTGCACGAGTGATCGGGGCGGGCGTGGCCTCGTTGCCAAAACCAGGCTCGACGGTGAGCGATCGAATCTTTCCATCGCCTTGCCGAGCGGCTGCGACGGGGGTCTCGCGCTGCTTTCCATGCTTTGGAGATGTTGGCATTATGCCCCTTGGTGACACCGGGCGAGTACCTCCCCCTCTAGCCGTCGCCTCTCGGCGCGACTTTGCGAGGTGGGCGCCGGGCGCTAATTTCCCGCGATGCTCCTTGGATCCCAAGGGCGTGCGTTCATTGGAGCGGTGGGGATNGGCAAGGAGCATGATCGAGGACTGGAGCCCGACGCGCATCGCGAAAGTTCGCACGTTCACTTTCCGCACTTTCATGCTCGTGGTGCTCCAAAATCTGTCCCATCTCTACCTCGGCTGCGTGATGTGCCACACCGGCTACTGCGTTGAGCACAACACGCTGGTTTTCAGCTTCTTTGGTGCGAAGTTCCTCGAGTGCTTGCTCCGCCACCTTTGTACGGTGGTCGGCGGCCGCGACCTCGCGCAATAACTTCCCGTCCTCGTCGTACAGCTTCTCATTCATCCGCTACACCATGAACGATCGTTCGTGAAGTGTGACACGCACCATATCACCGTCGTATGGGAGTGCACCCATGACGGTCACAACCAGCCTGAAATCCTCAGGAGGGAGGAGGGCGCGGAGGTGATCGAGCTATTCGTCGACGTTCAGGCGACGCGCGACGTTGTCGAGCACACGCTGCATTGCCGCCGAACTCGACCGGCTCGCAGGTCGGGCTCGCTCTCCTCCCGCCGATACGAGAGCATGAACCTTGTCGTCCACGCGGTCGGATGTACATTCCGCCTGGTTGGCGCCTGCTTCAGGTGCCTTTGGTATAGAATTGCCTGCCTCACTGCCCTTGCTGGCTATGTCATGTGTGTCTGGTTCTTCGTCAACTTCGCGATCCGCTTCAATGACCAGGCGATCCGCTGGCTCATCGGGCGATTCATCTCTATGCTCGTCTCCTTCGGCAATCCTGTCAGGGTTATCAGCACCAGCGATGTTCCCCTTGGTGGCCTTGAACCCCTCGTCATTTGCACGAGTGATCGGGGCGGGCGTGGCCTCGTTGCCAAAACCAGGCTCGACGGTGAGCGACCGAATCTTTCCATCGCCTTGCCGAGCGGCTGCGACGGGGGTCTCGCGCTGCTTTCCATGCTTTGGAGATGTTGGCATTATGCCCCTTGGTGACACCGGGCGAGTACCTCCCCCTCTAGCCGTCGCCTCTCGGCGCGACTTTGCGAGGTGGGCGCCGGGCGCTAATTTCCCGCGATGCTCCTTGGATCCCAAGGGCGTGCGTTCATTGGAGCGGTGGGGATTGGTGCTTGGAGTACGCCCCAAGACCGTAGAAAGTCCGGTCCCAAGGCCGGCCATCCTTGTGGTAAGGCCTTGCTTCGGCTCTCTCACTCTCCAACCTCCTCCTCCAACCCCCCTCTCCCCTCTTCCCTCCCCCCCCTTTTTTTTAACTGGATGGAGGACACACTATTGGACTATGTGTGCCTTGCTTCAAACCCGTGGTGGACCGAGATGGCTCCAAGCCAAACCTCCTTCACTCTCATTTGTTTTGGAAAAAGGGGGAGGAAAGGCAACTTTTAACAGCACCAGCTGCCTGATTCAATTCATAGACTGGCAGGTTGGAGACAGAATTGCAAACTAGAGTGGAAATTACAAGGTAGAAATCAATTTTTGCAAAATAGCCACAGAATAACAGTGCAATAGTAAAAAAAATTGGCTTGAACGGGTAGTGGGCAATTTTATGGATCCAACAAAAAAATGGCGCAGGAAACAGAGGACCGGAGGCCAAGTTATCGCTCTCCCTACTCCTTTCCGCTTGGAGAAACCGGGACTGACGGGTCTCTTGTTCTTCTTGGATTGGGCGCCCGCCAAAAAAATGTTGAAGGCTCCTCGCTCGCCCCTTGTGCCTCCCCTGTTGCTTTAGCAAGAGGTTGATGTGGTAGCTGTCTGGTCCAGTAGCCCTTTGTGAGAGTAATGCTGTGCGGAAGTAGGTTGGGTTGGTGGAGGTGGGGTGTACGCGCATGGAGGTGGTGGGGTTTTGGCACCTCTGGGCGGTGTTCCACTAGCACCACCACGAGGTCACCTGCTGCTCGTCGACTAAGTCACCACTCCTCGTGGTGTGTGAGGATTCTCACGACGGAGTGGAGACGACGGCGATGTCAGCGGGTCGACCCAGCTCTGATGCCAATGTAATGCGAGTGCTCAAACTTAGCGTCGAAAGGCCTAGGCAAGCTCGGAAAAGTTTGCGTTGTAAAACTGAATGACCGTCCTCCTCGTCGGAGTGGTCTTTTCCTTGCCCGAGTCGTCATGGCGCGCCACGCCTTTCGAAGCTACGTTGATGTTTCTTTATAAAGTTATGATTTGTTTATTATTTGTAATTATCTATGTATTCCGTTAGAAAGAATGGTAGAAACTTCGTGACCGTATTTTCTGTCGAGATGGTCGTTTGGATTCGTTTTCCACTATTTCCTTCATGTGCTTGCGTCAAGCTTGATGTGACCTCATGGTGTCGGTCGCAGAACAGTGTCCAAAAGACTATTGCAATCAGGTAATGATTGTGACAGTCTTTCTTGACTGTAAAATTTTAGGTTATGTTTCCAAAAGTTTGTTGTATTACATGTATGTAGGGGGTTCCGCAACCAGGCGACTTTGTAAGTCGCCCGCATTCTTGCTCCACCATGTCTGAGACGCCCCCATTCTAAGAAAAATAGCTAGATCGTCCCCATTGCGGAAAGTTATGGCCAGGTCGCCCCCACTTTGGTACTCCGGGGAATTATGGCTAGGATACCCAGTACGGATGAAATATTATCAACGTTTTGCCCCCACTTTAATAAACGTCTGGCTAGGTCGCCCCCATTAATGGGGACGACGTAGCCATAATTCTCAGATTGGGGGCAGGTTGGGAAACTAATAAAAAAATGGGGGCGACCTAGCCACAAGTATTTCGAATGGGGGCGACCTAGCCATTTTTTCTCAGAATGGGGGCGTCTCAGACATGGTCGGCCGGAAATGGGGGCGACCTGGGAATTGGCCGTCCGCAACCTCCTCTTACTTTTTAGTCGGTGCAGGACAGCTGGCTGCTGATGTGGAGTGTTTTCATGATTATGCAACAGAACGTATCGAGTAGTCTGGGTTACGGTAGTGAAGAAGCATGGTTAAAATTCTGAATGTAAAACAAATAGACGTTCACTGCGAAGACAGTGAAGATGCGCACTCAGGTCGTAACCGCATTCCCTTGAAACATGGGGACGAGGAAAGGGAGTAATCTTTTACTCCTTATTCGCATCGCAATACGACTCGACTGAATTTTAAATTAAAAAATTCAAAGTGTCGTGAAAGTGACTCCCACTACGCAGCAATCAACCCTTGTTGGCTTTCAAAAGTTTCTAGCCAAGTTGTCAAAGTTGCGTGGAAATCACCTGTCTAGGCCTTGATAGGGACAGCCGGAAATAGGGGCATT
>SZWC01023677.1:7064-17746 GCA_023375785.1 Penium margaritaceum
CACCCACGAACGCACCGACAGACGGACACGAGCAGAAGCTCAAGGCAGTTGGCAACACTGTTGCAGCAAGCACGATTCAGAACTATGATTGCAGTCGACTTCTACTTAGTCTCAATCACTCAAAATCTGTGAAGTCTGCATCGCTTCCAAGTTGAGGGGGAGACTGAGCAAGTGAAGGGTCAAAATTCTGTATCCACTCACATGATACATCACAAACACCATCCTCTTCCTTGTGGGTGCAGCTTTCACAGGGGACAGGACCGGACGGGGGAAGAGACAAGACAAGACGAGACAAGACGAGACGAGATGAGATGAGAGTGATGGTATGTGAAGAGGAGAATTGGATGTGGCATGGCTGGGCGTGGGGAAGAAGGTGAGGCGAGGTAAGGGAAAATGGAGCCCTCATGAGTGCTGAATTTCTCCTACTTCTGCGTTAATCCCCGCTCAAATATCACCCCTGCTCCTCAACCCCCTCAAGTGCTTTCCCCGTTGTTTGTAGCTTCCCTGCTACGAGGCTGGCACCCTGTCAACAGCTTCTACCACTCGCACTTCAATCCCAGCCGAGAGGGATAAGGTGAGGTCCATGGTGACGATGGCAGTGACACGGAAGAAGCAGCGGCAACGGCAGTGCCAGTGGCATAAGCAGGGGAAGTGGTATTGGAAATGGCAGTGGCAGTGGCAGCAGCAGCAGCAGCGGCAGCAGCAGCAGCGGCAGCAGCAGTGAGCGATAGTGTCAGAGCAACACTCACTCCTGGTTGAGCATGTAGCGCACGCTGTTTCCCAACGTGTGGTCTTCCTCCGCCAACGAAAATGTCATGCTCGACTCGCCGACTTGCGCCATCCTCGCTCGTTTGCTGGCTTGCTTGGAAGATTGCTTGCTGGCACCTCGTTTTCAGCTGCTGTCTGCGCACTTGTGCTGACGTCAGCAAAGGCGGCCGGACGAACGCCGCACCGTCGTGCTCCGCTACAACACTATGAACAGCGGAGGTGAAATTTCACGTAGAAACAAACGCACGTCCGCGCTTGCGCCACCTCACGATGTGAACCTCTGCCGCTCTTTCCCCTTCGAGGCCATCGACTCTACCTGTGAGCTGGTGCGCGACTGCACAGAGCTCCGTGTGCGGCTCTCTTGCGCTAGCAAGCTGTGTTACTGCGCCTCGCGTGCGGCTTTACTGCACCCAGCGAATGAAACTACTGTACCCAGAGTACAGCTCTACTGCTCCCAAAACGCGGCTCTACTGAGCCCAGAGTAGGGCTCTACTGCGCCGAGCTGCAGCTGCGTCGCGACTCCTCGATCGTGCACCGCCAACTCCCCTTGCTACGCCGAACAAAACTGTCCCTGTGAGGACGTTGCGATTTCTCACCAATTCGATAAGGGCGACAAAGAGAATGAGAAGTTTAGCATAATTAAAAAATTGGCATACAAGACTTTCCACCGCGATCAGAGAGCACACGAAAAGTCCCCACACAACCTAAGACACTTCACAACGAGGGAAAAAGTTGGAGTTTCAAGAAGGTGTCTTACCCTAGTCATCATGAAACTCCAAAAAGTTGGAGTTTCATGAATGTAATGATCCTTAATTTCGTTCAAATTTTAACGGTTTCAAATTGATTAGGTGATCTCATGATTTCGTTGAAAAAAGACGTGGTAGACTCTTAGTTTCGACGACCGACCGTTCCTCGTATCCGTTAGTCTCGCGCGCACGTCGAAAATTTCTCCAACGGTGCAACAGTTGCTCATCGCACATGCAGACGCCAGGGTCCCACCGGGGTTTGCAGCAACGTTGTGGAGTAACGGCAACTACAATCGACACATTTAAGTGGATTGCACACATGAAGCATTCATGCCTACACACAAAATCGTGCACTCAACTACATCCCTCTTCTGTGAAAAGTATTATAGCCATGGATTGCTTCCTCTCCAAGGTTTCTACAGAGGAACGTATTCGTCGGCTTCACAACGCAAGTCAGCAGGGCCCCCCTCCATGCACTCTTACTGGAAAACGCCTTGTTAGGCGTCTGCGTAAGGCCGTCCGTCGAACATTTGACAACTCCATCGACAATCAGGGAAGAGGTGTCTTTGACAAGCTTGCACTAGGGGCATACGTGGGCACGTACCCTAGTGGGCCTAGCACAGAATCGCCCCTAACAATTCTAGTAGGTGTTCCTTTGGCGATTTGCATGCCAGAGGAACAGTAGCAAAACCGCATGCCAACGACATCGGTGCTGGATGCTCCTCCTCGGGTGTTCTCCAACTATGCCCCTAGTGCAAGCTTGTCAAAGACACCTCTTCCCTCAATGGAGAACATCACCAACAGTGGTCTGCGCCGTCCTCCTGCTGCTAAGGAGAGGGGGAAGGTCCGAGTGGAAGATGAAGTCCATGCACCGTGGTGTTCATAGAGGATGCGTAGTGCAACTCCCGTCGTCATTGGTTCATCGACTGGTGGCGCGCAACACTATGAAATTAACGGCACGTTCGGCGTGGACAAATCATCTTCGTCATCTTTGAATGAGTAGTCTTTCGACAACAGCACGAACACTCACTGCCTGGCCATCGCGATTTTGGAGGGAAGTACATCGACTTCAGCAGGTTCAAGCACCAGTTCTACAAATTCTAAGTGTAGGAAACATGCCGACTGGTTTGGAAATGGTCAGTTCAAGACCATACATAAGGCCAAAAAACTCAGCCATCCACTTACGCGATGGTACAACAACTTAGACGTACATATAGTACCCCTGACGGGTTTTTTATTTTTGACCGTCTCGCTCCAAGTATTGTGTGGGGGTGCTTTTTAAAAGGGTCAAAGATCCTGAAGAAGCAATATGAGGGTGTTATCATAACTGCGATTGCATCTATACCCTTCACTCCTGTCATGGAAAAAAAGAATGTAAGGATGTAGAGGGAAGAGGGCTTGGCTTGCCGATCATCCTGCGATCATTAATGAGACCAAACTAACGCTCGAGGATGCTCATCGGGGGGGGGGGGATGCTCTGAACTCCAAAGTCATTTTGCAAGAAATTCGAGGTGTTTTGGCTCGTCAAATGCCGGATCACCTGGAGTTGTTGGGAAAGCATGCCTTCACATGCTCATAGGTACGGAGTTTTGTCCATAAAGAGCTGGTGTGGAGTTAACACAACGAAAAAAATGCTACACAAAAGCTGCTGGGCGACTACAAGGACAAGACCTTGACCTTCCATTAGTGGGTAGCATGCATGGTATCGCTTTACAGTGTCCATCACTTCCTCGTCATCAACGACGATCACACCTCCATCCAATGGCTACCAACTGGCGACCACACGTACGCACCGACCCACAACAAGGAGGTCGGCATCGTCAGCCTGGAGGACAAGCGGGTGGTCATAACCCTTGTGATGTTGTTGATGAACAGCAAGTTGTTGCCCATGCAGCTCATTTTTGGCGGTAAACGTGCCAAGTGCATCCCACGTGGGGACAAGGCTGGCAAGCTTTGCGACGGTGGCTTCAACCTGATGTGCACACCCTCTCATTAGGCAAATGCTGGCATTACAATGGAGTGGGTCCACGAGATTATTGTCCCCTACTATAAGAAGACTTGTTGCGCCCTCTGATTTTTTAAGGTTGAGACCAATGTCCTCGTAAACCTCGACATGTGGCGTCTGCACAATAGTGCGTCGTTACAACCATGGTTGAAGGACAATTTTTAGTACATGCATACCTTTTTACATTCGAAGAGGATGCACAGGTAAGGCGCAACCACTGGATGCTGGCATCATTCGCCCACTATAGAATAAGCTAGAGGAATTATTCGCATCATGGGGTGTCGAGCGCAATCGTGAGTGGGGAGCATGTCTACGAGAATGAAAGAGGTGAAAGAAAAAGGCATGCGCATGGTTTTTGGTGGCATGAGAGTACATGCAGGATGAGGATCCCATGGTAAAAAACGCATGGGCTCGCTGGGGGTTCACGCATGTTTTTGACCTAGTATTCAAGCATGCCGCCGCACCGTTTGCGGTAGAACTTCTTTTCCACGATCAGGAGGTGAACGGGTATGATGAGGTGGTAGAGTAAGATGCATGTTGTCATGTCATGTATGACAAAAAGTATATGTATTTCAAGTGTCAATTCCATTGTTCAAACTTTCTACTTTTGGACTTGTCAATCTTCACACGCTCATAGATATCAAGGACGAGAATAGACGTTGACACCTATTTTCCACACATTTCTCTAAACCTTAAGTGTGAAGTAGACAAAATTAACTTGAAACTTAGATTAAAATAACAAATGCCTACAACCCAGAAAAAAATGCGTGCATATACCCTTGAATTTGGCAAACGATTTTTCGAAATAATTTGGCGGACTGTTGAATTGAATGAAACAAAAAATAATTGGAAAATGCAACGGGTTAAAAAACCATAGATATGGAAATTAAGGATCGATAGGGTATGTTCTAATTTTTTCAACTACAAACTTAAAGGAAGTCAAAGAAAGATTTACTAATGTAAGTTTTTTTAATACAAAGAGAACACACATAACACCATAACGTTTAGAAAAATTTTGCAATTAACATGTCATCAGTAGTTGCAAGGTGGTATTTGTATGTGCTAGTTCTTGATGTTCCATCTTTACAGGGTGCCATATGCATGTGCTAACATGCGTGGGTGCATTATGTGTCTCTATCTCAAGGGGGATGATTTTGCGTGCTACCTTTAGTGGGGCCACTTTTGTGAGTTCCCTTGGAGGAGGAAACATTACTTTGCATATTGAGAAATGAAATTACAATTTCATCCTTTTCCATCTGTCCACGCGACTCCTTTCCTAGACATAACTTTTGTTTTGAGGTGTCTTGAACATGTCCATGGCCAAATTTCTACCTATTTTTGTTAACATTTTTACATAATAATATTTAGTGAATCAACCTCCCCTATTCGAAAAGAAACCCTTACCTATCACACACCCACTATGAGAAAAAATTATAGAAGTATCAATTACTCATTGAATGTAGCATCCCACATACACACTATTTGTTTCCCTCTGACGCTTGCCTATACAACTCTAATTACAAAAAAACATTGTAAGAACATTTGAATGACTTGGTGACACATCTTATTGTCAAAACCATAAGGATTATAATGAAGAATTTTGAAAACTGGCCATAATTTTATGAGTATAACCAAGGGGTTGTGAAAGAAAAACTCACATTCAAAACCTGAAATGGATTAGCTTTTCAAAAATGTGTGATTAATCACATGTTTTAAAGCTAGGTTCCCACACTGAAACAAGGATCATTATAAGGAATACAAACCAGAGATCATTGTGAACATGTTTCTTTGAACTACTTTGATGACAAACATGAGTTTTACGCACAAGAATGGTTTACTAAAACTGTCCACTGAGTGACCAGAAAATCATCATAGGGTGAGATTTCCTTTATCACAACGTTCAAGGGGATTAGAGTAGTGCCAAATTCTACGTGGCGAGTTATGGAAAAACATGGAACATGCCTAAACTGAGTGACCCAAAATCAAGTGGAAGTTACAAGGAGAAGCAAAGGAGGAAGTAACATAGATTGATTTTAGGATCAAAACAACATGCAAAACGGATGTTAGTGGACATGGCCAAGTAACACTTTCCGCGTGGCTAGTCTCTATGTAGTGATAGGAAGTACAAGAAATGAAAACAATGAGTCTCATTTGATGAAAAAAATGATGGTCTACAATAGATAGGGGGAGTTCAAATCCTTGGTTACATCATTTAAAATTATCAATGATTTTCAAACTAACAAGAATTTTTTTTAAACCTGAATGACATTCTCGTCGTTTATCTTGACGATAGATGGTTTGCAACCACATCCACAAAAAGAAAATTTGACAACATTGAAAATTACCCAACATTTTTAAGTAGAATAGTTCCAAAAAAACTTTGAAGGGCAACTTTGGTTGCCATTTGATTAAGTGTTTAGGCCACATTCTCAACGTTGGATGTTTTAGAATGGATGTAAAGAATTAGATGATGTTCTTGATAAGATGAAGTCCACCTATGTTTTATGTTTGCAAGAATTGTTGACATTAAAGCAACACTACAACTAACTAATTAGTATACCTACATTGTCATGACATCTATTTGATCTTAGCAATGAACAATTTGAGTGGAGCTCATGAGATTCCAAACAAACACCTTTGTTTTAGCCTTAGAATTCTCAAATACAACACTCAAATAAATCATTACCATTAGCAAATTGAGATGAGCAATATGATTTGTGATACCCCAAGACAATGATTATGGAGAACATTTCATGAAGTGTATTTTCAAAAAAGTGCACAAAAAGGAGCTAAAATAAACACTTGATGAAAAATAAATGAATTTAATCATGCACACATAAAAATGCTTGCATTATACACCAAAATATGTCAAACCAAAGAGGTCCAAGGCATTAGAAAACTCAATGAATGGAGTGAGTTTCGTCCCATCCTGATTATGAAACTGAGTACAAAATGATAAAGAAGATCAAAAACTCTAAATGAATGACCAAATGTGATTGTTTAGATTATTTATTCACTAATGAAATGTAATTGGATGAATGCTAGGACATTGGTTCGGGTGGAAACTTTGGTAAGGATAAAAATTCGAAGGGAGTATGAAAGTATCATTAGCGGGACAAGGTACAAACGTATGTCATAAAACATTATAAGGGGTATGACGTGCGCCAGCACGGGAAGTTGAGACAAAGCAAACCTTGGATTTGATTTAACTTATACTAATGCTCTGGCAACCATGGTTGGACAATGCCATGGACTTTGTGATACGTTCTTTGTTTACATTCAAAGGGTTTGATGCAATACTCATGGTGGTCAACTAGTTCTGAAAGGTGTTTTACTACATCCTAGCGACAACCATGGTCATCACCAAGGGAACATTGTGGTTGTTTCCAAGGAAAAAGTTTTGACTTCTTGTCATTCCCTCGTCATCACTAGTGGTAGGGATGGAGTATTTGCCCTCAAATTCATGTTTGAGTTGATTAATTGCTTTATTAGATAGATATAGTTTTAGAGGACATTGCGTTCCTAGAGGGATAATCTGATGAAGCACAATAATGAAACAGTCAAATGAGTATATCGAAATTTGTGCAAGCCAAATGAAGAAGATTGGGTGGTTAAGGTATGACATGTACCACTATTAGAAAGATTCTTTTTGATGTGGTTGACAGAAAAACAAGATCAGATATAGCGGTTTTGCAAAGTATTAGAACTGTGCTAGAAACCAACATTGAACAACCCAATTTGTAGAGAATTTGGGATAAAGCTCACCAATCACTGGTGAGGAAATGCACAACTATAAAAGAAGTAGGGGATAGACATCAGACATATATTTAAGTTTCTTATGAGTGATTGTTTTATACTTAGTAACACCAGTCTGGTTGGGAGGAGAGGATGAGTAGTTGGAGTTGTTCGTGATGGAGGAGACACGTAAAGTTCCATTCTTGAGCTCTAAGCTGAGGGATACCATCATTATGTTAATGTCATGGAGTAGCTGATTGAGTGGCACTAAAACATCTAGCGTAGTTGCTAGGAGTCATATAACAACCTCCTAGACGTCCATCATGAGATCAATAGCTTTCATAGTTGGTATCAACCTATGTCTTGTAAGGCATCGGGACGTCAGAGTAAAATTTGAGGGAATATTCAAGTTGCCTATGTACACAAGGCATTAAAATGCATGTGTTTGCTTGTTTTTCATGACATTCATGTCCCACCATGCATTGCATTAGGATTTTTATGCCGACTCTTTGAGGGAGTTTTTGCCACTTGCCCCAACCTTTGAATATGACACCCTCAAGAAATTGTGTTAAAGTTCTATTTCTAAATCACGTTTTTTACCAGTTATTCATAATTTGTGTTCGAATTCTCAATGATGCAAGTTTTTTACATAATAGCGCATAGAGTTTCTCAAAATCCCCCAACTTTTGTAGAAGGTTTCTTGAGAATATCTCTTACAAAGCTGTGTTACACTCATCAATGGACACAAGTGGTCATTTTTGCATCGTATCGTAGTTATTAATGATTTATATTTCTTAGTTTATCTATTGTAATGATCCATGATTTTGTTTTAAAAAAAATTTGGGTTCAAATTATTTCTTATTTCTTTTAAATTCGTTCAGAAAGTGCATGGTCAACCCTTGATTTTAATGTTGGGTCAAGTTCATTTATTATGTCACTGCTAATTTTTGTTGGGATGCGCAGGTATGTAGCAAGGACTAGGTTCCTTGCTTGTACAGAATGTTTTCTCGTGCAGAAAGCTAGCATACAGATCAACAGATGAACTTTGGAAACTGAATGTGACAGCGGAAGAAATCTTGATTGATTCCAAGGTACAAGTATGGTATATGAAAAGTAGCGCCTAACAGAGGCTACACATGAGCTCCACCACTGCTCTTGACCCACACAAGGGGCAACGCCTTGCTAGGCCGTTAAGGCCATCGACGCAAGGGGTCTTGGTCCAGCACTGTCTTCCACGTAGGCTGGCCTCCAGGTAGTCAGGGCTTCCTCCTTCCCACGCTGGCAGAGCTCTGCCAAGCTTACAGGGGTCTCCAGGGCAGACTTCGAGCAGAACCTTTGTCTGAGGCGCTTCCAAATGCTAAGTGCTGCAAGGCTGTGACATGAAAGATGAGTCCTGCTAAGATAGTAAGATGTGCCAGGGCCGCCGCCGTTTATACTTGCGGCCCTGGCAAGTTGACTGCCTTGCTTGCTTGAAGAAGCTTCCTCATATGCACGGTGAAGTTTCACCGTAACCGTGGTTCTTGAATCCGGGAGCTTCTCACGGATCAATGAGAGCCGTAGATCTCCGTAACTGTAATCCTTGCATTCTAGCTCGCCATGCAGCCTGTCTAGGTGGTGAGCAGAGAAGCATGTTGATTCATGGCCACGGATTGTCTGTGCAGACGATCCCCACCAGGAGCTCACACACCGCCTTATGCTAGAAGCATAATCAGGCCTTGGCCCACCTGACCGCGGTGCTTAGTCGCACTGCTCAACTACGAGTCCCTGCCCCACTAGAGCCATGCGTAGTAGCGTGTGCATGCCATACACTATTTTACAATCCAAGCCCTTTAGGCCTGGTTGCCCGAATTGGACTGGCTTGTACGGTGAAGAACTGTCCACGGCTTTGCTCTTAAAAGCCACTGAGGAAATTCTCACTCCGCGTATCTTTATCCGATTGTGAAATCAACTGCGCCATACCGGAGCATGAAACCAGTGCAGTCATTGCACCCACTAACAATTTTGACAAAGGGGACCTTCATCAGCACGTCTAAGGGGTAATAGATGAGCGGAACAATTGGGTAGCAGGGCAGGGAGGTAATTAGACAGTTGGGTAGCAAGCTAACGGTGTAGTGCGGTAGTGGGGAAGCAAGAGCAAGAGAGCACGCCAATGAGGCAACTGACATGCTCTCAACCGTTTAAAGGTTCGCGCGTGCAAACGCGCGAACTTCCAAATGGCCAAGAGCATGCAAGCTGCGAATGCGCATCTAAGTGTGCGGATGTGACTTGGATTCGTTGATCCCATTCCATTGCCAAAAGAACGTAAACCCAAATCAGCAAGGCACCAGAACAAGATAAAAAAGTACGATGCATCGAAGAAAGCAAAATGTGTTGGTAGGCTCTTAAATTTGGCGGATGCACTTCAAAAATTGTTTTTTGCATCATATGAATTCGATGTTAACAAGAAACTCGGCGAAATCCGTTCAAAGGAAAAACCATTAATGTTAAAATCAAGAATCAGTAGGGTAATATTTTCATTATTGTACATAAGTGCCAGCCAATTAGTATCCAAGTGCACTTACTGTTGATTACAAAACAATCCATTAGCCTACTTCTTGCTCCTTACCTTATCCCTTAGGATCATGCACGCCCTCCTTGGTGTGAGATTTTGCACGGTTTGTGAATTCATGAGGGTGATGAAGTTGGTTTGAGTTTTATGGTGATCGCAGATCTGGGTCCTTCAGAGAAGTGTAGGTAGAACAGTTGGATGTTGATTATGCATTGGGACTTTACTGATAGTAACTCGGCACGAGTAGGTATAAGAATAATATGGATTTCCTCGCTCAAGGAGGTTATTTCCGGCCACATTGCTGGTTTCTTCCTTCCGACCACCCGAGTCGGTTCGTGCTGCTGCCCTCGTCGCGGATGCACCCGCGTTCCGTCGGTGGCAGTTGCTCTCCTTCGAACCGGCGCCATCCACACGAAACCAGTCGGCTTTACTCCGAGCTTCTGTCGCGAATGGGGATCTGCTGGCGGCTGGCGTGCTGGCTCTGCCGAACCCAGCCATTGGCCCGCCGGCTTGCCGCGCGATCCCTCTCGCCCTGACCGGCCTCGGCCTGCGGAACGACTCCTTGGGCGGGGGGATCATCGAACCTTGGATCGTGGAGATCTGCGAGCAAAGCCCTGGATTCTCGCACTTCCGTGAAGATCCGGTCCTGCAGCTGATGTCCGGAACACCACCAACGGCCTAGTTTTGCCTACGTCGCCGGCTGCCACATCCGTCACAACGTCCGGTCGCTGCCAGTGTAGGGAGCCCGTGGCCGCATCTGAGGCCTCTGCAACGGCAGCTCATTCTCCGCACGATCCACGTAGGGCAGTTGGCAAGGGGAGATCACGGCCTTCCGCCCTTGCGTTGCCAGCTAGCGAAACGCCACAGCACCACACGAGCT
>SZWC01023678.1:4369-14497 GCA_023375785.1 Penium margaritaceum
GCCTTGCTTGCTGCCTTGCTTGCTGCCTTGCTTGCTGCCTTGCTTGCTGCCTTGCTTGCTGCCTTGCTTGCTACCTTGCTTAAAACCTTGCTTGCTGCATTGCTTACTGCGTAGCGTGCTCGTCAGCCGGAAACGCCACCGCTGATCGGGGCTGTCTGGGCTGGCTGCTATGGCAGACTGAACTCGCAATTCCGTCAACAAAGCTGCTCAGAATTCTCACTGGTGGACGCACCTGAGCCTGCCGTTCTGAACTAGTGGCGACGCCCGGGTCGCTGCACGCCAGCCAGCTCTAGTGAGGTACACCTTGGCTAGCTCCGAGTGGAGGGCATGTCTCAGTGTCCAAATTCATGTCATGGACAGGTAATTGCGCAGAGGGATCCGGGGGAAGAGGGTAACGAGCAGATGGCGATCGGGGCTATCACAAACGGTACAAAGAGAGGGGTGAGCTCCGTTTAGGGCGGTGCGCGCCGGGTGAAGGGAGCCGGCGCAGCCGCTCTAGAAACTGGCTGACGCGGAGTCGACACTCGTGCGCAGTCGTTGTCGAGGACAGGAGGCGGAGAAGTGGCCCTCAGCGACAGCGACAGCGACGCCGGCTGTGCATGCGTTGCCTTCGCATTTGTGACGACGGAAGGGGTGGGTGAGAGTGAGGGTTGGGATGCGGCTCGGGCGACCCGGAGCCGCCGCCGTCGCGACGGAACCGCGCCCACTTGGTGCAAACGCAACGGCGGCGACAGCGACGGTCGTCAAAAATCGTCAAAAGGAGAGAGGTGCACGGGCGGGAGGCCGAGGTTGGGAAAAGCTATTTTTGGCGTGCGGTATCCCTAGGGAACGGAGGGGCGGGAACAGTAGGTGATCCGGACTGTGTTCCCCGGCCATAACTTCTTTCCTACATCAACGATCCCACCTTTCGAATGCACAAGGTTCCAATAACATCTATTTGCGACGTGCAGAGAAACGCGCCTTTTGCGACGCCCGACCATCGACTTCTTAGGACATGAAATTCAGCGCATATTTACAGTCGAATTCTGCTTTTTCGCTGAAATGATTAGCCTCCCAAAGTCTACAAACCGGGAAACTCAACGTCAAGATAGTTGTTTCAGATATTCAACTCGAAAAGGCTAATGTGGGAACATTGTACGAAGACGTTCCACGGTGGCGGGCAACATGGAGGCAGTCAGGATCGAATCGATCGACGTTCAAATGTCGCATGTTGAACCAAATCACTACACGTTCCCTATTACTTCTCAGATGCACCACCGCAGGTTTCTCGTGCCCCGAGAGTCCATTTCCTAGGGCTAAGGACAAGTCCCGTACAAACAACTTGGACCACTACGATAGAGCTCCCGCCGAGTCGAACTCCGGACAAAGCGTGACATTAGAGTGTTAAGGAAATCTGAACGACGATTTTAGGATTTCTCTTGAAGCAATTCAGAGCATCGGAACACAACAGCCGTCGACGTGACAGCTCTCCCGCCCGCACCTCGTGGTGAGGGTGAGGGACTGTCGGCGTCTAACGCCCAAGCCCAACATATGTCCATTGACAACATAGAATCCTACGCAGTGTCACTCAAATACAATGAGAAACTTATGGCCTCCAAACAAATTCCCAACTTACACTGAACGGAACGTAGATGGTGAACAGGTAGAAGTTGCAAGGCAAAAAAGGATTTAGAAGTTGGGAGACGTGAGAAATCTTTAATTAGCAGCAATTGTACTTCGATGACAAGTGTTGAAATGATCGAACACATATACACAAGTGTCGGATTACGAATGAAGCATAGTCGGAGACGTTGGGTCGAATGTCGAGCGACGCATACGGAGTCGCATCATGAGTGGTGGAGTTCAAGAGGGTCCGTCGAGGAGTCGTAGGCCTTCGAGAATCGACGGTGACAATGCGAGATGCATCTCTATAAATCTGGATTCGTCGTGATGCGTCGAGAAGTCGACCGAAATGTCGTGACACTTCTGTTTGTAGGTTCACGAGAGTGGTCGAAGCTGTCAGACAATTTGAGCATGTCCACTTAGAGCGGGGCAGTTGGCCAAGTTACCCTCGACCATCAAAATGAGTATCGCGGTCCTCTCGACGCAATGGGCTATTTGTGTAATAATAGGAATGCCCAATCGCAAAGATTAGGGGCTCGTATACGTCTCATGCGTAACACTTCCCCCCTTTTAGCCGCGAAATCCTGGAGCCCGTGGAGATGTGGCCCAGAGATGGGGTTAGTAGCCGTTGATGACATGATCGACGTCTCGAAGGTTGTCGTAGGGTTCTTAGCTATTATGCGTGGCGTCATAACCGTGCCTCTTGAAGAGATATTCTTTCGTCTTGCCTCGTCGTCGATGACCTAGGATTTCTTCGATGACGTATTCTGTGTCCTCCAAAACTTGAACAGAAAGTAGAGGAGGGACATCCCTGCCAAGGCAGTTCTCTCCGGGGTCTTCGTAGTGCTCGAGTCCGCTGACATGGAACACGGGATGAACTTGCACACTGTCGAGGAGTTTTAGTCGTGCAACCATACGGGTTTGCATGCCCTCGATCTCAAACGGTCCCAACCATCGGGGTTTGAGCTTCGAATAGTCGGATCCGCAGAGCTTGATGTTCGCCGAGTTGAGAAGAACTCTGTTGCCAGCGGTGAAGATGTTGTTGCTGCGATGTCGGTCAGCTGCTCGCTTCATCTCCACTTGTGTCTTCGCGAGGGTTTGTCGTGTTTCCACCTAGACAGTGGCGAAGTCTCGGCGTTGAATGTCAACCGCGAGAATGTTGCTGCGACTTTGTAGTCCAACTGGTGGCATGAACTTTGCCATTCACCACTTCAAGTAGGGTTTCACCCATTGTGCTGGAAAGTGCTGAGTCATCTGCGATGTTGGTGGTCGGGAGTCTTTGTGCCCAATCTCTCCTGGTTCGCATGGTGTTTGCAGCATTTGTTCCAGCGTCTGATTTGTCCGCTTGGTTTGACCGCCGGTTTGAGGATGAAACGTCATTGAATGTTGAATATTGCTTCCGCAGCAAGTCATTAGTTTGCACAAAAAACGATTGGTGAATCGACCGCCTCTATCGCTCGTGATGGCTCTTGGTACGCCGTGTATCTGTATGATGTTGTATAGAAACAATCGTGCTGTTCCCTCGGTGGTGACGGTTGTCATTGTTGGAATGAAGTAGGACAATTTAGAAAACTTCTCGATGACCACGAGGATGGCGTCATATCCCTCGGGTGTGACTAGTAATCCAATGACGAAGTCCATGGAGATGTTTGCCCATGGTTTTGTCAGAAGAGGTTGCGGCTACAAAAGTCCGGGTGGCCTCGTGCGATAAGAATTCTATCGTTGACAGGTGTCGCAGGTTTTGGAGAAGTTGGCCACGTCCGATTGCATTTTGTCCCACCAATAGTTCTTTGCTAGATTCTTGAGCATCTTGTCCTCTCCACAGTGTCCACCTAGACCGTTGTTGTGGCATTCTTCGAGCAGCATTTGGCGGAGTTCGTCATTTGGAGAAACGACTACTTGGCAAGTGAAGTGTCGTCGCTAGTAGGGTGCGTTGAAGCAGAATTTGGTTGTATCATATCCGCAATGCTAGTCGCAGCCTTGTGCGAACAATCGCTTGAGGTATGGGTCTTGTTGTTGTTGTAAAATTGCCACGTAGACCATTAAACGTGGTTTACGGCTTCGTGCATCCGCCGGGTTGATTTTGGCGGGCCGGTTCTCGATTTCGTAGTCGAACCCAGATTTGAGGAACTCTATGCATCAGGTTTGACGTCGGCTGAAATTGGGTAGCGTCTTCAAGTATTTTAACGCGTGGTGGTCAGTGCGCACGATGCATCGGCGACACTCCATATAGCATCCCCACGTCTTGAACGCGTGCATGACCGCCCGCATCCCTTTTCCGTGGACCGCATAGTTGAGTTCCGATCCTCGTTGCTTTCAAGACATGTGGGCAACCGGTTGTTCGTTGTTGCCATGATCTTGGTGAAGAATTGCGCCAATGGCTTGGTCTGATGCATCCGTAGCCATGACGTTGTTGATTGTTGGATAAGCTAATCCTAGGGTTGGCATCGAGGTCAAAGCGTTCAACAAAGCGGTGAATGCTTCTTGTTCGCTGTGTCCCCACCGCCACTCATTTTGTTTTCGAGTGAGGTCCAAGAGAGGCGCTGACACTCTCGCGTAGTCCCGTACGAATTGTCGGTAGTAATTGCATTACTTGAGGAAAAATTGAATTTCTCGAACATAGGTCGGCGTCGGCCGATCAGCAATTGCTACCACTTGTTTCGGATCTATGGTGATCCTTCCGTCGTTGATGACATGATCCAAAAACTCAATCGAGCGATGACCAAAGCTGCATTTCGAGAGTTTTCCAAAAAAATTCTCTCTTTGTAGAACTTTGAGGACTTTTCGGAGATGTTCATCGTGCTCCTCTGGGGTGCAGTTGGAAACCTGAATGTCGTCCAGGTATAACACGACAAAACCGTCGAGGTACGGACGGAAAATGTTGTTCATTGACGCCATAAATGTCAACAGGGCATTTGTGAGTCTAAACAACATGACTGTGAACTTGAAGTGCCCGTAGCGAGTTAGAAATGATGTCTTCTTGATGTCGGCGACAACCACGCGTATTTGGTGACATATGTTGCGCATGTCGATTTTTGCTAAAAATTCAGGGTCCTCGAAGTTGGTCGAAAAGTTCATCGTCTCAAGGGAGAGGGTAGCGGTTCTTGATGCTAGCGTTGATCAAAGCCCGGTAAGCTATGAACATTTGCATTTTGCTTGTTTTCTTTTTCACGAATGTTACCGGCGCTACATAGGGTGACGTGGATGGGCGGATGACCCCCTGACCAAGCATCTCGTCCAACTGCTTTTTCAGCTCGGTCAGCTCGTGATCGTTCATCCAATAGGCCCTCGGATGCTAGGTTTGCTGTCGGGCTTCAATTCAATGCGATGGTCGATGTCTCACTGAGGAGGTATGGTTTTTGGGAGTTCGTCAGAGAAGACGTTCTTAAACTCCTCCATGAGTGGTGCGAACTCTTCCGGTACCATCGTGAACTTCGTCGAGGCCGATGAGGCCGATGAGGCTGATGATGCCGATGATGAGTCAGCTGCTGCAACTTCTGCTTCTCCTATTGGCTCGAGATGTATGAGCCACACACGAGCCCCTCGCCGAATACAGTGCTTGGCCACATCGAGCGGTATCGGATGCATTGGCTGTCACTTTTCTGCTTTCCGGGTTTCCTCTGCTGCTTTTGCTATCCACCTCCGTCCCGCATGCGAAAGCTTTTGTTTGGCGCTGTCGATCTCCACGTAGACGTCGTAGTTGTTCTAGTCGACCTGTGGATTGTGCCGATACAAGAAATCTTGTCCGAGGATGATTTTGTTGTCGCTCATTGTACAAGACCTCCAGAGCGTGACATCTCGTAGATTTCCCACTTGTAGTCGTAGTGGTTCTCAAAGTCTCCGTATCTGTAGTCTCCTCTTGACGGGGTTTCCTTCTAAGTTCCCTGGTTTGGTTTGCAAACCTAGCTTGCGAACCATGTTGTTGCTTACGAAGTTGTGTGAAGCTCCTCCATCCAATAGTGTCGGTATCGTTCTACGACTTCTGCATCTTCATGGCTGAGTTTTTAGAGATATCGCTGGGTGGTCGTCCTTGTACCCCTCGTCGAACTTGGCGATCGCGGAAATCCCCTGCGGCGATATGGGCCGTTTAGATGGGCGACCGTTTTGCGCAGATCGCTCCTCACAGACAATAGTTGCACCTTTTTCTCCTGCCCTCTGCTATTTCCCGACTCATTTTTCAACGACTTCCCCCCCCTTTGGGCCTACAGTTACGAGCAATGTTCGCGTCTCTCTGGTCAACGGCATCCACTTCCATCGGAATCGAGGAGTCCGTTGACTGGGTTTTTCCATTCCCATGATGATTGTGGTTAAGAAGTCGCCAACCGTACGATTCCTTGATCCGAGCATTGAAATCGACGCCATCGATCCTTTGCGCTACTGTAATCATCCGCGACAACTCGTCCTGGATGTCAAAAATAGTGATTTCTCGCCAAACATCATGCTTGAGGCCATTGTAGTGAAAACAGAGTTTGTCGGGGATGACGTGTGCTTAAGTGATAATCTCATAGAATCACCGTGTATAGTCTTCCACGCTAGACCGCTGATGTAGACGATGGAGCTTGTACCGTGTGTCAGATTTTTCATTCAGTCCTCCAAAGGGTGCAAGAATTGTGCGTGAGAATTTATTCTAGTCGGTTGGTGGTATCATCGCGTCTTGCCATTGTGGGTTGATCTGCTCCAAGGGTAGAACATCTACGGTCGGCGATGTGAGATGGGCGCCATGAGCCATTGATGATGCTGCGCTGGTCTCCTGTAGCCGCTAAATGGTCTTTAGATCAGACCACCAACTTAACGTTGCGCCATGTAAAAGTGTGGTCGTGAGATCAATCTTCTTTTGATCGTCGTTGACCCCAACACTGGTGAAGTATACCTCCAAACTCGTCAGCCATGTCCAAACCGTTGGTCCTTTTGAGTTTGCAAGATCGAACGGTTGTGGTGGAGCCGGACGAGTTTTGGGTTCGCTCGAGAGTTCGGAATTTCTCTCGACGAGCACCGCTTCACGCGGACTTGCGTTGCGAAGAGCTTGCATCACGATGTTGAGTTATTAGAGCAAGTGGTTGTTGATTCCCTAGAGTGCGGATATCATGTTTTCTAGTTTTTCATCTATCCCTGCCTGCCATCCAGTGCCACCTGTCGTCCGTGTTGTCGTCGTTGAGGCTGTTTGTTGGGACGACTGGTTCATCGCCGCCGGGTCCGTGACTGGATTGATCATCGAGGCTGTAGGGGTAGCTCTAGTTGCCGCAAAGCCTCCCACACCATCATTTGCTGTCGCTTCAGGGTTTGCCTGCATTGGCACGTACTGCTCCTCCATCGTCGAAGTCATTGCCGAAGACCCGGTGCTAGTCGTCGGTTGTGCTTGCTCGCTTCACATTGAAGTCGCGAATTCTGTAAATTCTTGACGTGCGAGATGCGCTGAAGACTTGTGCAAGATAGTCCTCCGGATGGACAATGTAGTCGAATGCCTTTCTAGTACCGCTGCACTTTGATACCAAGTGTTACGCCGAACGGAACGTAGATGGTGCACAGGTGGAAGTTACGAGGCAAAACACGATGTAGAATTTGGAACACTTGAGAAATTTGGTCTTAGCGGTAAGTGCACTTTGATGACAAATGTTGAAACGATCCAACATACATATACAAGTGCCGGGCTACAAATGAAGCATAGTAGGGGTCGTTGGGTAGAATGTCGAGTGACGCGTGCAAAGCCGCGTCGTGAGTGGTCGGGTTTGAGAAGGTCTGCTGAGAAGTCGGGGATCTTCGAGAATGGACAGTGAAGATGCGAGATGCATCTTTATAAATCTGGATTTTTTGTGATGCGTCGAGAAGTCAACGAAAAGGTTGTGACACTTTTGTTCGTAGGTTCGCGAGCGTGGTCAAAGCTCTCAGAAGTCTCAAGAACATCCATTGAGGAAGGGACAGTTGGCCAGTCTGCCCTTGGCCGTCAGAGTGAATATCGTGGTCCTCCCAACGATATGGGATGTTTGTGTATTAAGTGAAATGCCCACTCGAGAAGATTAGGGACTCGTGTATGTGTAGTACGTAACAAACCTGTTGTTTCGTACATTGGAGCTTAGATGGTGAACAAGAAGAAGTTTGAGAAATTCGTTATACATTTATCAAAGTTTTTGATTCATGATTGAAAACAATTCTCCTTCAACTAACCTAGCCTATGTCAAGTACAAGACGTACGCAAGCCCCTAAACTCTACGAGAGGGTATTTGTACCATAACATAAATAGCCCACCGCGGGTCGAGACCCCGATTTTCTCTCTGAAATTTGAGGGCAATCTGGCCACCTACCCTCGCCCTCCACCGATTATGTCTCTTGCATTTTGACAACTTTGACAGCTTTCGAGAAACATTGACAGAAGTTTCAGAACCTTTCCTAACTTCTACGTTTCAAAGCACATCTTTGCCGTCTCTCCATGTTTTAGAGTACCGTCTGTCACGCTGTGTTCTACATTACGTTCCCTCTAACATGAAACGTTACTCTGGGGGTTCCTCTATTCTTGCATGGTATCAGAGCAGTAGAGAGACACGACCTTTTCCTCCTACCACACAACATGTAGCAGCAGCGCATCTTGGCTGGGTTGGGCTGGGCCGAATGGACCGTACAGGTTCTGACAACGTGGAGGCCCTGAGCTGAGGGCTCACGTCACGTAGTCCACTAGCAGGGCCGGAGGTGGAATGCTTCTCAATGTTTTTCTTTAATTTTCCTTCGTCGTGATGGCCAACCTGGAGGCGATGTGAAGCACGGTTTACAGCGTTTTTGGCTGCCACAACACCACCAACAAGAGCCAAGCCAGCCGAAGTGGCTGCAAAAACAACGATTGCATTGGCAGCCTCATGCGCCAGAAGTAGCAGCAACCACAACGGCGGTGTTTTAGGCCGCCACAACAGCAGCAGCCACAGCCTTGGCAACAATAGCAACAACAACAGCTACAACCTTGGCAAAAGCAATTGTAGGAGCAGTAGCAGCAGCAAGAACAGCATTAGCGGAAGCTACTATAGTGTATCTGCTCTGGTAGCCGTAGCATTAGCAGTGCCAACAAACACAACCTTGGTGATAGTAGGAGCAGCAGCAACAATAGTAGGAATAGCTGCAGCAGCAATGAAGGTGTTGCGCAAGCAGGTGCAGCAATAGTCGCAACAACAAAAGTAGTAGCCGCAACAACAAATCCTTTACACGAACAGCCACAGGAGCAACAACAAACCAATAACGCAAGTAGTAGCATCAACAACAGCAGGTCCGCACTAGCAGTAGCAACTGCGACATCTCGCGGTAGCTTAATAGGCGAGAATCTGCTTCATAGCTTCTGTGCCTCCTCCTCTGTCGGTCAATGGGCTCACCAACCGACGATTGTTTTTTTGTTTGTTTTTATTTGGGGGTTACCTCTTGAGTAGGAAGTAAAATTCACCCCTCCTTTGCCTTCAGCCACGACTCGGGTGGGCCGGGATGCACGAGAGAGACAATACCACCATCCAAGGGGTGAAGACACAACGAGTCCATAGGGGTAGAGATTAAATGCGAGGATCCGCACCTGTGCCCCAGGAGTAATGTCCGCACTCTCTAGAAGACCCAAGGTTATCCTGTTACTTCAGGTAAAACCTACTCGATTGGTCGATTGATCACAATCAATCGATGGGCCGGTACCCCCTCCCAGTGGAATAACGGTTCAATTGGGTAAGCTGGGGGGCTTGTAGAGAGTTGGCCTGATGGTTTCAGTACAGTGGGTTTGTTGGAGTACAAAAGTAACGTGGGTTATTGGTGAAAAAAAACTCAAGAAAGGAGATGGAAGGGCAGGTAGAGATGGCAAAGCTTGGGAGGGGGGGGAGGAGAGGATGTTCCGGACCCATCAGCTGCAGCAACACTAAGACAGGTGGGTGGGGACAAGATGGAAATTGTGGGAAATTTTCAGTTTGGGTAAAAGGTGCAGCTGAGGCATAATGCGGGAGGGGGGGGGGAGCGTGGTCGGGAGGGGGGGAGGGGGGAGAGGCTTCTCCGAACCCGTCAGCTGCGACCACGCTCTGGTGCATGGATGGGTGCCATGGGAAGGTTTTGTGGGAGAGTGTGGAGAGTGGGGTGCCGAGAGGGATGGGAAGGGGTGATGGGAGGGGTGGGAGTGTATGTATGGGGGGATGTGGGAGTGGGGGGGGGGAGGAGGGACTGCTGCGCGAATGGGTGGAAATGCTCATGAGGTGTGGGAAAGCAAATGTAAAACAGGGGAGGCGGGAGTACGGATGCGTGGGAGAATGGGATGGGGTTTGGTGGTCGGATAGGTTCATGTAAGACTGGTGGAAGTGTGTGTGTGTATGTGTATGTATGTGTGTGTGTATGGGAGGGTGTGTGTGTGTGAGGGGGTATGTGTGTGTGTATGTGTGTGTGTTTATGTGTGTGTGTGTGTGTGTATGTGTGTGTGTCTGTGTGAAGAAGAGAGAGTGTGTGTGTGAGAAAGAGAGGGAGAGAGGGGGAAATAGATTGTGAATATTTGTGTGTGTGTGTGTGTGTGTGTGTGTGTGCGTGTGT
>SZWC01023678.1:17165-34329 GCA_023375785.1 Penium margaritaceum
TGTTGTTGGCCTGGGGCTTTGACGCCACTGATGAATTTCAAGATAGTATGGGTGATGGCCTTTAGGTGTTCCTTGGGGGGGGGGGGTTTGCGTGGTACAGAAAGGCCGGGACAATGAAAGAATGCGCGACTGTGGTACAACTTTGAATAGGAAGGTGTTGAGTGGCCCAATGTGTAGCAAGAGACACAACCTTCGACGAGAGGATGTCCCAAGTCAAAGTTGGGTGGATGACTAGCCCAATCTGGATACCTAGAGATCGTTCAGATCCAGGGTTCCATGTGAAATCAGTTGGTACAGCTGGGGCGATGGAGTTTAGAGATCCTAATCCTATGAGCGCAGACTTGTTTGGATGTATCTCTAAGCTGGCTTCAAACAGAGGTGATGGAGGTGGAGGTTAAGTCGGTTGACAAGCGCTTTGGCAATGATCTTGTAATCTGTGCAGATGAGAGAGATGGGTCGGTAGTTGTTGATATCATTTGGGTCACCTTTTTTTAAAAAGGAGGGTGACCATTGCTCGTTTCATTGATCTAAGGAGCTGGTTAGTGGAATGAGCATGTTCAACCATGCAAAGAAAATGGGGTTTAATGTCGCTCCAAAAAGGTTGGTAAAACTCCGCATGCAGCCCGTCTAGCCTCGTGGCCTTCCCTTTTTTGAGGTCGAAGAATACACCAGTGAATTCTTGTGCTGTGAAAGGGGAAGAGAGAGAAGTTGTTCTTTCCACTTCAAGAGGGGGTGAACAGTGGGAGATTAGGCGCTCAAGAGCCTCAGGGCGGGTATGGCGTGGCTGGTAGAGGTGAGTGTAGAAGGAGGAGGCTATGGACATGATGCTAGGAAGATCGTCTTTGAGAATTCCTTGATCATTCCTTAGAGCATTGGTGCACGTTTTGGACATTCGTTGTTGGGAAAGGGATTTCAGGATTCTCATTGGTTGTTGGATCTCACGATGGTAGGGTATTCCAGCATGGAGCAGGATTTTCCCTAAGTCATCAATCCAGTAGGAGCAAAACTGTCCAGAGACAATGTTCAGGTGACCTCGCCATTCTCCGTTCAGAGGATGACATTTCACTAATTGACAAAGACGTGCCACTCTATTGTTCAGATGTGCAAGGGTGCAACGCCGTTGTACAGCCTCCTTTTGTAAGTGTTGGATGGAGAACTCACGGAGGGCAGATTTCATGTTCTCCCATGATTGTAACTCTTCATTGGACGAGTGGAGAATGGACATGATGCCCTGGGTATAACCCTCATGATTGAGGAGGGATACATTGAGGCGTAACTTACTCTTTCCATAAGGGCGAGAGGGATGGTGAAGGGTGAGAATAGGGATATGGCTGTGATCACTCAATCCCTCTGGCATGGGGGCATGCTCATGCTCAAGGATGTGAGATAAGAGCCCGGATGATATATAGATCCTATCGATTCTTGATGATGATCGATGGAATGGCGATGTGTAGGTGAACTCAAACCCGTTGGGGTACTTTGAGCGAAAAGAGTCGTTGAGGGGTTGGGGGAAGGTTGAGTGAAAGCTTAGGGGAAGGGATGTACTTGTGTTTTGCCGAGTTGGAGTGGTGTCTAGGTGGGGGGCTTATATGAAGCTAAAATCACCACCGACAATGAGGTGATTATGGGGAGGGGAAGAAGCAAGGTATGTTGTGAGGCGGTCCAAGAGCGGTTGGTATTCGGAGGCCCTGTTTGGCCCATAAATCCTGATGACGGTGAATTTTTCGTTGTCGAACTTTATGTCTGTGCGGGCAAAACGACCACACGGTGAGGAAAAAGCATTGGAGATGCTCATGTTTGGGTGATTCACAATAATTGTGACACCTTGGTTTGGGGTAGTGGTGTGGATGACGGTGGCGTGAGAAATAGTGCGCCTAAGGTGTTGCACATGGCGGTCCAGGTGCAAACGGGTATGGGTGACAACACATAGTGCAATATGATAAATCTGTAAAAAGGTTGCAAGCAGGGCATGCTTTGGATTCGAGTTAAAACTGTTCCCATTCACGGAACACACTCGAAATGGTGATGGGAGTTCTGGAGCATGCCATTTGATCCGCGCCGTTGGCCCAAATGTAGATAGAGGATATGTTGGGAGGGGGAGCAAGAGAAAACAAGGGAAGGATAGGAAACGACAGACGTGGCACAAGTCATGAGAGACGGGACAGCTGCAGTCTGAAATTATGGCCCAGAGACTAGGGGGTAGAAAGCAGAAAAAGCGTAGGAGTGGGGTTCGAGAAGAAGAATTACAAAGGAGGGGCAGCCTTTTGCAAGTTTCCAGAATGGGGATACGGAAGTGATTCAGTGCGTTGGGGAAATGGGGGCATTGCCACGCGCGAGCGTTATTCGTACCTTGAGTCGGACATTACCGTTTTGGATGAGGTTGCGCGCGAGTGGTGGGGACGGAACAGTGAGCTGCGGCGCCAGCTGGAAGCCGCAGCTGAGAAAAGTGCAATTGGGGGGGTTTTAGACTAGATGAGATGGGGTGAGGTGGTGGGCGGGGAAAATGGAGACACGTCATCCGCCCGCCGCTGAGCCGCTGTTGTGGGTAGGTGGTGAGGTGGCGCGAACAAGGGCATGGGGGTAGGTTGGGTCAGGTTTGCGAGGCCAAAAGTGGGTGGCTGAGCTCACCAACTGACGGCCATGCCAAATGATGAGCTTGTCAATTGACAAGCCCGTCAATCGACGAGCTCATCCGAGCAAATTCGAGCCCGCTCACCTCCAAGCAAAAAAAAGGGTTGGCAAATCCCTCCTTGGTGCACCAAAACCTGTCCTGGGTGAACCCGGATGCACTTTTGACAGGCTAGGTCTCTTGTTATTCTGCTAGATCATTTTATTTTCTTTATTCCTGTTTTCTATTTCTTTTTCCTTTTTTTTTGTTCTTTGTCTTGTCACTTTTGCTCCTTGGTCAAGATCCGGGCATCGCAGATTTGTCCCTGTGACATAAGGAGACCAGTTTTTGGAGACCAATTCTAGGTCTTGTCTTTCATTCTTGATTTCTTGCGTTCAAGACGCTTCCTCATGGGCGTCTGACCTCATGCAGTGGGAGACCACCATCGTCATGACATCGGTTGTCCCAACGCTCGGGCCGATGTCCCTGGCAATGGCGGCATCCCACCTGGAATGGCGTTGGCTTCCGCCACAATACTATAACATGATCTATGGGCCGCGTTCTTCACTCTACACCCCTCCATCGTTGCTCCGGCCTGCGGTTCCATCCTTCTTTGCGCCACAAGCTCGGTCCTTTTCCGAGCTACCGCATTTTCCTGTCGTGTATGCTCTAGCCTCTCCATTCTCTTTCCTTTTTGGCCTCCCGTTGTCTCCTCCGATGTGAGTTTGACTGTTGAGTCCAGGATTCAACCTTGTTCGTTCAATGGAGCCCTATGAGGGGTTGTTGGAGCCCTATGGTGGGGCTCTTTCGTGTGTGGAGTAGGTTGAGCATTGGCGGTCGTTCACCCTTCCCTGTCTCCCTACCGTGACTTCTGGTCATACTATGTCCTCTCCTGACCTAGCTTGTAGTGCCGTGCAGTGTCATGTGACTGCTCTCTCCCGTGTGTCAAGTGGCTTCCTTAAATCATCGATTCTAGAGCCACTCATCAAATGGCATCGCCTCATCCCGCTTTTGTCACGTCGGGGCCTGTCGGTCACATACGCTTCATCTACACTGGCTCTGGATTGTTGTTTTCAGTTAAGGGCATTGGTGTTGTACGTTTCATTGCTCCGTGAGCTGAAGTTTTCTTGTCCCATATCCTCTTTGTCCCTACACTTGAGGTCGAATTGTTGTGTTTCACAGCCGTGGATGATGAGGTCATGGGCTTTGCCTCATCTTGTGGTTTTGACACTGTGTCGCTACAGTCGTTCGGCCATCATGTTTGTCGTGATCTGCTTTGTGACAAATTGTATCGTGTGCCCTTGTTTGTACCAACGTCCTCGGTTATTGCAGCAGCACATGTGTATTTTGCTCCCTTGCTTTCTCCTGCACACACAAATTTGCTCCATCACAACCTGTGCCATGTGCATACAACCGCTGTCCGTAGCCTCTTGCGTTATATAAGCCTGTTGTTGGTCTTGACATTGGCACATTCCTTGTGCCATGCACAACTAACTGTCTTGATTGAGCACAAGACAAGCTGCATCGCACATCCTTTCCTTTGTCTGACTCCCGCGTGCTTCACATCTTGCCCTTGTCCATGCGGACGTCATGGACCCACTCCCTGATGAATCTCTGGGAGGTATTGGTCGGTACGTTTTGCATCTTACAGATGATTTCTCCCGCTTTTGTTGGATCTTTGCCCTTTGCTAGAAAAGATATTTCGAGCCCAAAATGGAATTCTGGCTTGTCTAGGCTGAGCGTGCTTGCCTGTGGAAGCTAATCGAATTCCACTACGATCATGGTGGGGAGTTCATGGGTCCCAAGGCCAGCTCTCTCCAGTCACAAGGTGTGCACCTAGAGCTCTCTGCTCCGTATACACCACAACATAACGGAGTGTATGAACATGAGAACCACACTCTTGCTGAAGGTGTTTGCACCCTTCCTGTCGAGTCCGACCTCCCTCCGCTGTATGTATTTTAGGCCACGTCCTACATCATGTCGGTTTAGGACCGTGTTCCGCACGTTCCATTGCCTCATCATGGCACGTTATTCAAGCGATGGAATAGTCGTCGTGCTAACCTTTGCCTGGCTCATGTCTGGGGTAGCATCGCCAACGTTTGGCTCCATAAAGACCAACGTGATGACAAGCTGTCCCTCTAAGGTCGCCTCTGCCATTGTTGTTTCCTCCTAGTCCAAGGCATGACACTTTTTGGATACAAAACGTGGTCGGGTTGTCAAGTCTTGTGATCCTCTTTTCTTTAAGAGTACCTTCTCTCACGACATTGCTCGTTCTGTTCCGTCGCTAACGCCCTTCTCCCATCCAAGGGGAGGCGGTGTATGTAGAGTGCACCTCACTATGCCCCGTCTACCAGTCGTGTAGCCTATATTGGCCACACTAGGCCCGTGCTGTCAGTCCGTCCAGCTCACGATGGTATCGCTAACCCCACACACTCTACTCCTGTCTGTGGGTGCAAGAATCTTGGTTTGTCGGCAGTTGTGGTATAGCCCATCACCGCACTTGGACACTCTCTCATGCTAATGAGTTCCATCAAGCCATTGTAGCAGCTAGGTCCACTCGGCCTCTGCCACATCCCTTAGTCACCACTGCACTCGTTACGAGTGGCAGCACAACATGCGTGCCTGAACCAAACACAGTGCCAAAAGCATGCTCCGCTATAGATGCAACTCTTTGGGAAGAAGCCATGCACAAGTAGCTTGCTGCTATGGAGGAGCATGAGGTTTTTTTTAGAGATGAAGCTCCCGCTTGGTAGTAAGGCCATCTCAGCCCGTTGGGTGTTTGGAAGGAAAGAGAGTCCCGATGGCTCTGTGGAACGATACAAGGCCCGTCTCCCGACAAGGGATTCTCCCAAGTGCCTGATGTGGACTTCAACGCCACCTTTGGCCCTGTGGACAAGTACACCATAGCAAAGGCCTTGTTGAGTCAGGTGGCACAACATGATTGGGAGCTTCACTAGATGGACGTAAAAAATGCTTCCTTGCATCATTATCTTGAGGAAAAGATCTATCTTGTCCAGCCTCTAGGGTTCAAGGACGGTACAGAAAGAGTCTGGCACGTCCAGAAGGCCTCGTATGACTTGAAACAATCCTCATATTGTTGGAACCTCGAGATCTCTACTACCTTGGATCGGGGCGGGTATCACCTTAGCATAGTGGACCCAGCGCTGTTTGTGAGTACTCCCTCTACGCCCTTTGTTGCTGTCTTGGTCTATTTGGACGACCTCTTGATTGTGTCTTCCGACCCTCAGGTTGTCCAGGCTGGGAAGGATCTCCTCCAGTCTATGTACATAATGAAGGATCTTGGTCTAGCTCGTGTCTTCTCAGGAATGGAGATTGAGAGTGATCACCACACACTACACGTGCATCATGCTGGTTACGTGAGGCTTCTGGGTGATCGTTTTACTGACCTGTTGGCCACAGGCCCTTCTGCATCTATGCCTATGACGCCCGATGGGAAGAGGCTTCTCACATCAGCAAATCCAGATGGTGTGGAGGAGCCTCTCGACGTCACAACGTACCTTCAAGTCATTGGCTCCCTCATGTTCCTCTAGACCACGACGCACACGTATGTTGCCTTTGATGTGAACTTCTTGTCGAAGCTCTCAAAACATTTGCGTAAGCTCCACATGGAGGTTGTTTTGAGCGTGCAGTTTGTCATGTCTACCTTACGTCTGGGCCTGTGCTTTTGAGCACAGCCGTCTGCTGTTGACGGGTACACTAACAGTGATTGGAGGTTTGACCGAGATGTGCATAGCTGCTCCGGCTACATCTTCCTTGTCAGAGGTAAAACTATCTCATGGATGAGTGGCAAGCAGGATTGCATAGCGCGGAGCTCAAATGAGGCTGAGTATGTTCCATGGGTGCTGGGGTTTGTGAGAGCACTTGGTTGTGCCGCCTCATGCAGCAGCTACGCCAACCCATCCGCTGCATCACCATCCACTATAACAATGAGAGCATGCGCCTCATAGCACAACATGATGGCATGTATCACACGCGCACAAAGCATATCAACATTGAGCATGACTTTGTACACGAGCATAGCTCACATGGCAATGTGTGTGTCCTGGGTGGCGACGCACGACAACATTGTACAGGCTTCCTCACTAAAGCGTTGTGTAGTGGCAAGGTAAAGTTTGTGGTGTACAATGTTGGGCTTCTTGGGTATGCTACTGGTGCTACTTGATTTGTACCCTGCTTTGGCTACTTCCTCTGCAGTTCTTGTGTGTCCCTATCTCGTGCCCCTTGCAGTGCGCCGTCTCTCCAGTTTTTAGAGTACCGTCTATCACGTTGTGTTGTGTAAAACATGCACTCTCACACAAAACATTACTCAATGGGGTCCGCTATTCCCTCAAGATGGTTACCAAGAAAAAACTCTAGAGAGCATGTCAGGGCGTGCCATATGAGGCTAATGCTATCAAGGTAGCCGTCGAAAGTCCTGCCGTCTTGGCCAGTCGTGGCGACGAGTTTAAAGGTCACAAAATGGCACCAACACACATAGTTGAGTGCACGTTGTTTTTTACATGGTTTTTCCTATGGGTCGCTCTGGATCATTGACACTTAAGGATGTGTGGGCTATCTCTAAGCTTCTTTATGGGTTTCGGCCAAATAGCTCGGATACCCATAAAACACAAGTCTGACTCTCATCCGCCTAGCACCGGCCAAAAAATTGAAAGGCACACTCCAAAATCATGCTCGCTTGTAGCATGCGTTGCCATACGAGGGAAAAAAATGCATGGGGACATCGATCACACGCAAGAATCGCGTGGCAGCAATGACCCCTTTGTTTTTCGACACGTAAACCCCCTAATTCGATTTAGGGTTTTGTATGTTTGGCGAAGATACAACCCTACAACCCTACATCAAAGTAGGGGATTTGTATGTAGAACATGAAAAACAATGGGGTCATTGCTCCCACTCGATCGAGCGAGAACTCTCTTGTTTTGTTTCAATTTTTTTTTCACATAAACCACCTCTTTGAACCATCAAACCCCAATCAAACTCTACCCCGGACTACATCCAGGGTCTTAGGGTTTTACATTTGCGTGGGCTCCTGCGCAGGTTCCCTTTCCACGCAATGATTCCCCTCAGACTTAACACAAACCACCCCCTCTGGTATCACAAATCCCTCAATCAAAGGGGTTTGTAATTCTAGCGGGGGGCGCTGAATGACATGCGTCGCCGACGCATGGCATGCGGCCTCACTATGCATTTTCTTGTCTTTTCTTCATTACTGGCGCGGCAGTAGCGGCAGCTGACGGGTAGCTTGGGTATCTTTCGCTCGACGACGGGTGAATGAGACATATATAGTTCCAAATATTGGGTACATGCGCCTTCTGTCTTATGGATTTTTGACGGAGTTACATTATGCTAGCCGGGTGTTCATCCTTTGGGGGCCACTTGGCCAGATTACTTTTATGTCACAGGGAGTAGCCGTCCTGTGAGTATACGGAGAGATCGGGTTCGAACCCCAATTCGCGCCGTGATCTTGGCGTGCACCATGCACGACAGAGAGTCAAGAGTTCACTTGTGTCAACTCTTTGAGGTATGGAGTACTTCACATGGGGATCTCCCGACACTCCTATCGCTCCCTCCTCATTTCACACTTCCACGTGTCCATGAGATTAACTACGAGCAAGCCCAGAGGTCAGCATGTGCCATAGACACCCATGTCAACACATGGATGTGGCCGAGTGGTCATATTCAACATTATGTGTAGACGTGAACGGATCACATCACAACAGTAACAAACGTAGTACCCATGGATCTTCACATATATCACGCTTGTGTGTTGTGGGTTCTTTAGGTCTTGTCACTTTCATGTTCCCAAGTTACATATTGTGGTTGTTTCTAGAACAATTATGTTCCCAAGTTATAATCATGAACAATTTTGTTCACCAACGTTTCATCCTCCTAACCATGTTTTGGAATTGACATGGTGAAAAGTGCAATGGTGCACCCGTCTGAGACATAGTGAGTGACAAAAATCATGTCATGCATCAAAGCTACATGGTATGTGGCAGAAACATGACAATTTTTTTTCGCGTTTCTGGGTTCCTAAGGTGTTTTCTGTGTAATGTTGGCATATGCCTTATTCTATGGACGGCATTGTCATTTGCGTTATTTTTCGTGCGACATCGTCATATGCGTTATTCTCTGTGCAGCATTGTCATGTGTTGTTTTGTGCGCGACATTGGTATATCAGCTGTATAGTTCCTGAGAAACTTCACCATAGCTTCCTAGCAATGCTGCTGTTGACGTGGCGGCACAGACCAGTCAGCTTAACGCACTAGCATGCAAGCGGGTGCGAGAACAGCAAGGGTCAGGCTAGGAGAGACCAGACTGGTCTCAGAAGCTGCATTTCAGTGAATGTGCAGAGAGAGATGACAAATGACAGGTCCACAGCATAAAGAGCCGCCGCGGCTCACAGCAGGTGGTGCACGCGGTGGCACCTGTCGGTCCTAAACCGGCCCAAAACCACTGTTTTGGCCATAACTCTGCGCACAGGCGTCCAAACGGAGCGCCGTCTGATCCTACGGATGCAAGACAAAGAAACGGACACAACGACTGGTCACACGCCTATGTCCAGCTGCGACCGGAGTGTAAGAAAACAAACATGCAAATCCGCCTGATAGGGCTGTCCACCGAGAAAATCCAGAAGGTCTCCAAACGCAGTCCGTAGGTCGTGGCAACCCTCTGGTACACCAGGTAGGCTACCAAGCTGCCTCCAGCGGGTGGAGCACCACCTCAGGGGAATCCATCTCCAGCTGGGTCTGCCTCAGGGATCTGCACGAGCATGGACACGGCCGAGTGGTCACAACCAACTATACAACTGTGTATGACTGACAGCATCACAACACTCCCCAATGACCCGATGGTACGCATGTCCATACACGTGCAGAACGCGTGCCGGTGCAACACAGAGTGCTCAACAGAGACCCGGACAGTCACCCACTCTCAGACAGGGGTCGCAACCCGACGGAACGAACAGCCTCGAGGAACTTCCCACGTGCCAGTGCCTTGGTCAGAAAGTCAGCGCGCTGCAAGTCTGTGCCCACCCAGACGATGGAGATCAACTGCCGCTCCGCCAGATCACGCACGAAATGTTACTCGACAGCGATGTGCTTTGTGCGTGCGTGGAACACACCAGAGTTCTCAGCAATCGCGAGAGCACTCTGGTTGTCGCAGCGGAGGATGATGGTAGGCACTGACTGATCCAAACACTGAAACAGCCGCTGCAGCCACACCGCCTCAGCGGTGCCAGCGCCCAGAGCAACATACTCAGCCTCTGAGGAGCTGCGAGCAATGCACCCTTGCTTACCGCTGCGCCAAGAAATAGCGGTGCCACCAAGCAGGAACACGTAGCCCGTGCGGCTGCGTCCATCAGGACTCCATGCCCAGTCGCTGTCGGTGTAGCCATCTACCACAACCGAGCACTGTCTTCGAAAGCAGAGACTGTGATACGGTGTGGAGACCACGTACCGGATGACTCGCAAAGCTGCGTGCCGAGCGCGAGCCCGAGGGGACTGACTGAACTGTGCGAGTAGGTTGACAGCGAACGCAATGTCGGGACGCGTGGTCGTGGCCAAGTACATCAGTGAGCCAATGATGCGCAAGTACAGGGTCACGCCCACAGCCTCGCCCAGATCGCCTGGGTCTGTCACCTTTAGAGTGTCCTGCCCGTCGGGAGTGATGGGTGATGAGGCGGCGGGGACAGCGCCAAGGAGGTCAGCAAACTGCTCCCCCACAACCTGTGCATATCGTGCTTGATGGAGGAGGAGTGTCCGTCAACGACGATCATGCACAATCTCCATCCCGAGGAAAACAGCCGCTGGACCAAGGTCCTTCATCCTTTAGGCGGCCTGCAAGACCGCCTTGGCCTCCTTCACGGTCTCCAGTGAAGGAGACGCAATCAGGATCATCCACGTACACCAGAATGGCGGTGAGGTGCTCGGCTGTCCGTCGGATGAAGAGTGACGGATCGGCGTCGCTCTGGACGTATCCAGCCAACGTGAGGGTGCGAGTGATCTCTTGGTTCAAGCACCGGGGCGACTGCTTCAGGCCATACAAGGCCTTGCGCAAGCGCCAGACCTTGTTGCCTTCGACCTCAAACCCAGGTGGCTGGACCATGTAGATCTCCTCCTCCAAGGTGGCGTGGAGGAACACATTGTTCACATCCATCTGGTGTAGTTCCCAGTCATGATGGTCGACCACACTAAGCAGCACGCGAGCTGTGGTCATGCGCCCAACAGGGGCAAAGGTGTCAGTGAAGTCCACCCCTCAACCTGAGAGAACCCCTTGGCAGTCAAGCGGGCCTTATAGCCGTCCAGTGAGCCGTCAGGTTTCACCTTCTTGCGGAAGATCCACTTGGCCTGCACGACCTTCCGTCCCTTAGGACGGTCGACCAGCTCAAAAAATCCGTGCTCCCGGATGGCCCTGAGCTCGTCCTCACAGGCGGCCCGCCACTGCTCAGCATCATCTCTTGAGAGGGCCTCCTTTAACGTGTCCGGATCGGGAACCGTCAAAGGAGAGCTCCGGGTGGCTAGGACACACGCCTCGCGGGTCGGACGGACCACAACCAGGTCAGCGGCAGCTGCCTGTGCAGCCTCGTGCTCGTCAGCGATCAGCTGGTACCCAATGGGATAGGCTGGGTGCACCTCCGTGTAGGTGCCTTGGACACTCAGGCCGAGGGCCTTCGTGCCAGGGTCACCACTGTGCACGCTGCGCGTGTGTTGTCTGGGTGATGCAACCGCAGTCGAAGGTGCACGTGAGGCCAGTGGGCGGAGACGTCCACCTGGTCCTCGGGAGTAGCCAGAGTCTGAACTGACCGATGGCTCTGGCACAGGGAGGGCAGGTGCTGTGTCTGGAGACGCTGCAGGCGTGGACGAGACAGTCGCGGCAGGCGCGGGCGAAGCAGGCGCTGCAGGCGTGGACGAGACAGTCGCGGCAGGCGCGGGCGAGGCGGTCGCGGCGGGCGCGGGTGAGGCAGGCGCTACAGGCGTAGGCGAGACAGTCGCGGCAGGCGCGGGCGAGGCGGTCGTGGCAGGCGCGGGTGAGGCAGGCGCTGCAGGCGCAAGCGAGGTAGGTGCAGCTCCCGCACGCGAGACAGGTGCACCTCCCGTAGGCGAGGCAGGCACCGCGGGGACAGGCGAGGCAGGAGACGCGGCAGTCGCGGCAGGAGACGAGGCAGTCGCGGTAGGTGCTGGCGAGACAGTCGTGGCAGGCGCGGGCAAAGCAGTCGCGGCAGGCGCAAGCGAGGCAGGCGTAGAGACCACAGGCCCGACAGCAATGATAGCCGGGTCAATGGTGGCCAGCGACGGTCCCACCCCGGAGGCACCCCGAACGGACCCACCCTGCGGGACAGACTCCCCCAGCCGACGGGAGGCCTCACATGTGGGAACGTGAGATGCTACCTGGGTGAGAATGGCAGACAGGTCGCGGTACGACAGTGCCTAAAAAAACAGCGTGTCGCGCGACTCAACAATGCGGTGTCGACCTGCATCCCAGAAATGCCACGCTTTGGAGCGCAAGGAGACACCGAGGAAGGCACACATCCGGCCGTGCGGAGAGACCTTGGACCCCTGCTGGTCCTCGGTGTACCAAACGCAAGCTAAGGAACCCCAGACGCGAGCAAGCCTGAGGTCCGTACGGTGACCGAACCACAGCTCATACGGCGTGACGTGGTCCGGCAAGGGACCATGCGGGAGGCGGTTCCAGACCCACGTCATGTAGGCGAAGCCCTCGAAGGCGAAGGACTCCGGGAGACCGCACTCAGCGCGCATAGCGCGAACCGCGTCCTCCATGGTGCGGTTCCAGCGCTCAGACACACTATTCTGCTGTGGCGTAGCAGGCGCCGAGAGCTGGTGATAGATACCAAGCTCGGCGAAGTGAGTGGTCAGCTCGCCGAGATACTCACCGCCGCGGTCAGAGCGGAAGGTGTGGAGGGAGTGACGAGACTGACGATCAGCCATCACGAGCCACAAGGGCACGGCAAGAGCGGCATCGCTCTTGTGGCGGAGGCAGTAGACCCACCGAATGCGGGTGAAGTCATCCGTGAGGGTAAGGACATATCGACCACGGTCAGCGACAGACTCGACAGGAAGAGGTCCGAGGAGGTCCGAGTGGACAAGCTCCAGGGGACGCTACGCGCGAGTAACGAAAGCAGGGTAGGTGCAGCGATGCATCTTGCCCTGAGCGCAGAACAGACAGTCGGTCTTAGGCGGCTTCTCGAAGGAAGCCGCGTCAAGACCGAGGGCGGGCTGGGTACGGATGAGCTTAGACACAGTGTTCGTGCTCACATGACACAGGCACTGGTGTAACAGGTGCTGGTGGTGAGGAGACAACACCCCCGTGACAAAGACGTGAGCAGACGAGCAAGGGGAAGAGTCAGGGGCAGAGAAGCGCGCGATGCGATACAAGTCATCCACAATAGTGGCCCGAAACACAACCGTGGAGGTGTCAAGTGCTGTGATTGTGGCATAATCAGAGGAGTGGTGAACAGAGAGACCCATCCTCGTGCAGGCACGGACAGAGAGCAGGCTGAGCTCGAGACCAGGCACGAAAAGCACGTCAGAAAGATACACGGGATCAGACGGACCATCGAACCGTACGACCCCTGTCCCCTGAACAGCTAGTGACTGCCCAGAACCTGTCCGCACTGACCGAACAGACCCAATAGGACCAAGCACGACGAAGGCGGTACGGTCGCAGGTCATGTGGTGAGTGGCCCCCGAGTCAATGATCTAGTGGCCACTCGCCTCACGACCTGTGGTGGTCACAGTGCAACAAGCAACAGAGCACGCTGCCTCCGCTGGATGCTCAGCAGGTGTGTCAGGGCAGCGGGACAACGCACGACGATGCGACTCATCCAACCACTCTGTGCTGTCAGACTCACCCCCATCAGGCGACGCAGCCCCCCCACAAGCATGACCACGTGCGACAAACACAGATGGACAGTCAGTCTGTGGACCACTCGGCTGTGACAACACACTCGCACCCCCCTGAGAGCGAAGCGCCAGCAGTCGACGTAGCTCTGCGATGGTCTGGTCCATCGGGTCCGGCGTGGTGCTCCCCCCGGATGGCGGCGGGCCTGCTCCCGGTGCTGCACCTGAGGTCGCCGCGGCACGGGCTGCTGCTCCAGTGCGGATCCGCTCCTCGTGGACTGCCTGAAGACCGCGGGTGATCCTCGTCCAGTCCAGCTCCTGCTGACACTCAATGTAGCGATGAGGTCCGCCGCAATTGTGGCAGCGGATAGCCCGTCCGGTGCCACCAGAAGGTTATTGCGGTCCCTTCTTCTTTTTCCCCTTCTTCTCCTTCACGACTGCTGTAATGGCTGTTGGAGCAACAGGGGAGGAGGCGGGAGAGGAAGAGGTGGAGCTGGTGGGGGTGAAGGCGGATGACGGTGTGGTAGGCGTAGAGGACGTCGCTCCCACTGCTGCTGCGGTTATGGCGCCTTGCCGATTCGCGCGGGCTGGCTCGTCAGCTGTCGCGACCTGGATGAAGTACCGTTGGGCCCAGGGCAGCAGCTGCAAGGTGTCGGACATGGACGCGAGGACATCCTGGTCAAGGCGGGAGAAGGTGTCAGTGAGCTCAGGGCGCACTCCCAGCATGATGGTGTCCAGTGCCCAGAGCTGAGAGCCGCCTCCGGTGCCAAGGCGAGTGTACAAGCGCATGGCCCGACGCCAATAATCAGCTGCTGACTCCGACGGTCCCTGATGAAGAGAGTGGAACTCGCGAAGGCGCGCGGACCGGGTCGCGTGAGTCTCTGCTGCAAATAGGGTCAGCGCAAGCTCCCAGCCGCGGCGCGGGTCTACGCCTGATCCCGTCCCAGGTGCGCCCAGGAAAGGGCGGAAGTCGACCACTGTCTCCTGTGGAACCGCGTACAACAGTCCACGCATGGCACGCGCTGCCGTAAGGGACTGGTGCGGATCAGCCGTCTGGTACTGGCTGTGGTAGTAGGGCCAGACCCCCTCCGAGTCCTCCCATACCTGAAACAACACCTCCCAACAGTCAAACCCCGCTTTGCTGTCGTAGCGAGGCGGGGAAGTCTCGAAGTCCTTGGGTAGTCGCTCCGTGGGGAGCTGGACCTCAGGTGGTGCTGGGAGCGGACGTGGGAAGGGCATGAGAGGCACCAACGCTGCTCCCCAAGCGGCAACCAAGGCCTGATGCGGGTCGGTCTGCTGCTGCTGCTGCGGCTGCTGCTGCTGCTGTACCCTCAGACTGGGCGCCGGCGTCTCAATGTGCAGGCTACTCATCTGCTCCATCAGCCGGCAAAGCGCATCCTTCCCAGTGGGAGGGGGAGCCTGATCCCACTCCTCGACAATGGACTCTCGTCTCTGCGCAGGGGTGGTAGCGAGACCAGCAGACTCCTGGGCCGATGGGGTTGCCTCTCTCTCATTCCCGGGCTGATGTCCCGGTGTCCTAGACAGAGAGACCAAGGCATCGCGGATCTACCGCAGAATCGCTGACTGCTCATCCTGGCGCTGGCGGAGCGATGACTGCTCCACCAGTAGGAAGTCAATCGCCTTTGAGCGTGGGCTGTGGACCCCGCTCGTGACGGTGTCTTCCGGTTCCTTGCCCTTGGAGCCTCTTGACTCCATGCTGAGGCGGTGCGAAAGTCGTCCGAACACAGAACCATCAGCGTTTCTCGAGGAAATGAAACGCTGGCAACAATTGACTTTTCGTAAAAAACTTCACCAAGTCCGTGATGACGTCAGCATGCTCACTGCTGACGGCAGCAGGGGTCTGCTGATGTCAGCAGCGAGTTGCGGCCGTCGTCGGTGCTGTTGCTGCCGCAGTGGCCGCCGCTGTCGCTGCTGCTGCTGTGCTGCAGCAGCTCGCTGCCGCTGCTGCTGCGCTGCGCTGCTGCTGCTCTGTTGCTGTGTTGCGCTGCTCCGCTGCTGCAGCGCTGCCGCTACTGCGCTACGCTGCTGCTACTGCGCTGCCGCTGCTGCTGTGCAGCCGCGGCAGCGCTGCGCTGCTGCTGTGCTGCCGCTGCTCACTGCTGCGCTGCTGCGCGGCAGCGCTGCCGCTGCTCGCTGCTCGCTGCTGCGCTTCAGCCGCGGCAGCGCTACGCTGCTGTTGCGCTGCCGCTGCTGCCGCTGTGCTGCCGCTGCTGCCGCTGTGCTGCCAGTGCTGCTGCTGCGCTGCCGCTGCTGTTGCGCTGCTATTGCGCTGCTACGCTGTTGCGCTGCCGCTGCTGCACTGCGCTGCTGCTGCGCTGCGGCTGCTGCTGCGCTGCGCTGCTGCTCTGCTGCTGCGTTGCGCTGCGCTGTAGCGCTGCGCTACTGCGCTGCTGGTGGAGCAACCGCGGCTGCTGCTGCTGCTGCCGCAGCCGCAGCTGCTGCTCGCTGTTGCGGCTGCCGCCAATGCCGCGGCTGCTGCTGCTGAGGTAGCTGTTGTGATACCATAAGAAACTTCACCACAGCTTCCTAGCAATGCTGCTATTGACGTGGCGGCACAGACCAGTCAGCTTAACGCACTAGTATGCAAGCGGGTGCGAGAACAGCAAGGGTCAGGCTAGGAGAGACAAGACAAGTCTCAGGAGCTGCATTTCAGTGAATGTGCAGGGAGAGATGACAAATGACAGGTCCACAGCATAAATAACCGCCGCGGCTCACAGCGTGTGGCGCACGCGGAGTACCTGTCGGTGTTGAACCGGCCCAAAACCACTGTTTTGGCCATAACTCTGCGCACAGGCGTCCAAACGGAGCGCCGTCTGATCCTACAGATGCAAGACGAAAAAACGGACACAACGATTGGTCACACGCCTATGTCTGGCTGCAACCGGAGAGTGTAAGAAAACAAACATGCAAATCCGCCTGATAGGGCTGTCCACCGAGAAAATCCTGAAGGTCTCCAAAGGCAGTCCGTAGGTCGTGGCAACCCTCTGGTACACCAGGTAGGCTACCAGGCTGCCTCCAGCGGGTGGAGCACCACCTCAGGGGACTCCGTCTCCAGCTGGGTCCGCCTCAGGGATCTGCACGAGCATGGACACGGCCGAGTGGTCACAACCAACTGTACAACTGTGTATGACTGACAGCATCACATCAGTTCCGAAAACTGGGTATATGTGACCTGAACCCATGACTTTTGCTATTGTTTCTGGGTTCCCCTCGTATTCTCTCTGCAGTGTTGGCATACGTGTCATTTTGCATATGGCATTGTCATCTGCATTCCTTTTTCGTGCATTGTTGTCATTTGTGTTTTCTAGTGCACGACAATGGCACATCAGCTACCGTAGTGCCCCCTCCATTCGACTAAAATAATTGTTTTCCTTCGACCATTCAAGCACATTTTTAACTTTACACTCATGGACGAATCACCCTCGTAATTAGCAAATTCTTGTTTCTCTACATTCAATTTTGGAACGCACAACTTAGGAAGAATTGTACTAAAATCCTTAAAAAATGTCATACAAGATTACAATACATCCACAACCTCTTCTTCCTCAGGCTGCACTGTGTCACAAAAGAGGTAGCTATTTGGCTCCATAGCTTCCTCAACAGCCTCCTCACGAAAAGCCGAGTCTAACACAACGTCAAAGTTGCACCTTGACCA
>SZWC01023679.1:27193-39558 GCA_023375785.1 Penium margaritaceum
GTCAGTAACGTGTTCCTCTTGTCAGGAATCCATTGTCATGGAATTGCTTTTTTTTACGCAGACAAGACAAGGAATTTCGACAAGCAGATCTTTTGTGAATTTGGCGCTACGATGTTACAATGAAATATTATGACGCTCATCAAGGGACCATACCATAAAAAATCCACTCCTTAGGATCATAAAATAAAGAAGTAATGAGAAAAATTTCTTAGTTGTACGAAGTGTTCAATTCGACCATTGAAAAGTTCTCATTAGTCGTCACCTTTTCCAGTTACAAAGTGGATTTTTCATTCTATTCATCTCATCGCATTTTTGTTTGAGGATTTTGAATCCCCTTCACCTTTAAACATTAAAAAAGAAACCTTTATACCTTAAAATGTGTGATGTTTCTCAAATCCACAAGTGACTTTGCAACTTCACATGCGTAACATTAAGACCTTTAACATGCCTCCTTTTTTCGGCAATGGTGTATATGCCCTGGAATGTTTGGAAAGTTTTATTCAGATTAAGGTGGTTTTTCATTCCAGAATTCACAAGTGTCCAACTCTCTAGAACGTTAATCACTCCAAGAGGCTCTTATTTTAATCCTCTTTCATTCATGCCCACCCTCGGCCGATTAGTGTGATTATCCAAAGCTCTTCATGATATGGACGTTGAAGTAAAGGAAAGGCAAGTTGTACACGATGCATACGTAGATTAGGAAAAACATTAGATCGATTGTATCGGGGGTGACCATATATGCGCAGATTTCTCAATATATTGGATAAATCCGTGAACCGCTTTATGAGAACGCATGAAGCGTGACATTGCCACGCCAACCAGTCAAAGGAGCCACATGGTACAAGCGGGGTCACTTGGGACTATGGGCGGTGAGACGGGATGGCTCGAGGATCGGACACCCTTAAGCACCGTGGTTTTGGTCTAGTCCGCCAAGGATTCTGTCAAATTCGTTACATGGGTCTCTGAGCTACATGGCTCAAATCCCATTTCGGGCTTATCGGAGATGCCGAGGCAGCTCTCACTCCTAGTGGGAAGATTGATGCGTGGCAATGCCACTCCAACCGGTCGAGTGAGCCACATGGCTCTAGTGGGGTCACCTGAGATTGTGGGCGGTGAGACAGGATAGCCTAAGGGTCTAAGACCCTTAGGCTATCCTGTCCCCTTACCCTTAGGCACCGCAGTTTTGGCCTAGTCGGCCAAGGATTCTGTCAAATCTGTTACAACCCCATATGGACCAATTTTTTTCTGTGAAGGAGGTGTGTGCAAAAGTTGTGTACAAAACGATGTATTGAAAAAAATGCAAAAAACACCAACACCATGTCAATACTACCCGGAATGTAGTGTCAGAGTGATGGCATCATTACACTAATCAAACAATCATAAACCCCTATTCTTAGGTGTTTGTGATTGTTCAAAAAGGGGAGAGGAGTTCTATGGGGATTATGATGGGTCGGAGACATCCCATTATCATAGGGCCGAGCAGTTGCTCACGCATAACAAAAACTAAATTGATTGATTTGATTGGTTTGTTTTCTTGTCGTCATGAGTGTTACATGCATGATTGGGTTAGGTAAGGTTGAGTGGACCTGGGGGCCTGGGTCCACAACCAATCTTGATGCAAGAACTTTCATTGTCAAATCCGCCGGTGCCAGAGCCCTTATTCGAGCGGCGATCAAGATGAGGGCCTACTGTTTGGGATCCGCGTCTCTAGATAGCCGTGTCGCTGCCTGTATCACTATCATGGAATACTGCCCGCCTGATTCAAGCAATTGGTTTGTGTTTGTTTTGGCAGTGCGATAGGTTCCAATAGCGTGACTTCTAAAACATTTCTTGAGATCACAGAAATCTCTTCCAATGCCATGTGTATATGTCGAATTGAGTACATTCCACTTGATTCATGTGTGTAACGTGTCGAGTCTCCAGCTCCTGCTCTGAAGTCGTCGTCGGAGTTTGCAGAATGGCGTTCTCAGTCTGCGTCAGGGATTTATCCCCTTCGCAAGACTGAGGGGCAATCGTCATCAACGACCCAGAGCAGGGAGACTCGAATATTTAGAGTCTCCGAAGGCCCATTTCCATTTTTAACCAAACCCCTGGTTTTGGGACCCAAACCGGGGGTTTTTACCTCGAACTCGCGTCTTCGCACGAGGTTTTTTGTTTGTTTTATGTCAAAGTTTGTTGTAAACAAACTTTGATTTACGTTTTGTCATTTTGGCGTTAAATTGTCGCGTGCGAGGCACGCTGGCGATTTCGCGCCAGCTATTTTGACCTCACCCTCGCTCCCCCTATCCCTCGTCCTCTCTTGCCCGTTTGCAAGGAGGGCGAGGGGAGGTGAGGACACGAGGCCACGAGGCTTTTCCCTCCAGGCCCTCGTGGCCCCTCAGCCGCCAATCTGGCTGAGGCCGCGATCGGCGGCTGGCGGCTGGCCGGCCTGTGGCCGGCCGGTCGCTTGGCCGGCCGCCGGCTGCCCAGCCGGCCGGCAGCGAGCTGGCCGGCGACCAGCGAAGTGCTGGCCGCCAGCCAGCCCTCGCTGATGCGAGGGGTGGTGCGCAACCACCCCTCGCTTTGGCGAGGAGGGAGGGCCAAACCGGCCCTCCCGCTACATTCCTCCCCACTTATTTTGGACCGTCCCGGTTCATGAACAACAAGTAGGATTGTCAGTCAGTGACTCATCAACATTGTGAAAGAAAATTAATAACATCAATCACCAGCTAGACATGAACACGTGCATGGTACTTAGACCTAAGCTGCAGCTTGTAGGTCAGCATGGCTAGCGGCCTCCCCCCTATTGGCTGAAGCGTCCGCGCGACAACCGTATTGGGCGTCCCCAACCTCTTATGGTCGCTGACCATGAATGTTGTCCTGTGGGAATATTGTTCACTTTTTCCGCATTCAGGTGGTACCTCCTGCCACGCGTCGATCTGTACGAGCTGCAAGCTCACTCTAGTACTCGTTGACAACCCCTGTGGGCAACCGAGATTCGGGCTCCCATGAATTATGTTCAGGTGCACAGCCGGCCCAATGAACGAGGTACTCCCTGACAACGCGTGACTGAAGAGTACGCTCTCGGTGCTGGAGTAGGCGAAGGACCTCGTATTGGCCGTCGGCAGCCAGGACCGCTGTTGGTGGCTCAATGGTTCCTTCCACCGTGTATGGAGTTAGCAGGCTCACATTAAACAAGTCATGTATCTTCATAGTTGGCGGAAGTAGCAATCGGTATGCCACTGGCCCGATGCGTGCCACAATGGGAAACGGCCCAATCCACTTCGGTAGAAGATTTCTTGCCCCTAGCGACTTCAGCCGAAGGTTTTTAGTGCTAAGCAGCATTTTTTCACCGATGTCAAACGAGACCTCCCGGCGACCTTTGTCGATACATGCCTTTTGTCGCTGCGGAGCTACTTGAAGGTGACCCTTCGCCTCCAGTAACAAGGAGTCGATGCACTCGGCAAAGGCTTGAGCAGAAGGAACCTGCCCTCCTGTACTCCCACTCTTCACCAATGAAAAGGATACCACTGGATGCCGACCACTGTTCAACAAGAACGGTGTAAACTGTGTGGACTCGTTCACCGAGTTGTTCACCGTCAACTCTGCCGGTACTAGGAATTTGTCCCAATCATGCATGGCAGGGTCCACGTACATACGGAGCATTTGCTCCTGAGTGTGATTCATGCGCTCTATTTGTCCATCAGTTTGAGGGTGAAATGCTGTCGACATTTGCGATTCACTGCCAAAGTATTCGTGCATCTTTTGCCAGAACGTACTAGCAGACTTTCGATCTCGATCGGAGATAATGTGCAACGGCAAGCCGTGGTACTTTACGGCACCCTCATAGAAGAGACAAGTGGTCTCCTCTGCGTTCATGTCAGTGGTTGTAGGAATGAAGTGTGTCATCTTTGTCAAAAGATCCACAACCACTTGTATTGCATCATGGCCACGGGCCGTGTCCAGAAGACCAGTAATGAAGTCCATGCTGATGCACTCCCATGGAGTCCCAGGAATGGGAAGCTGCTGGAGAAGTCCAGCAGGCTTCTTGTTGCTAGCCTTATTCCGAAGACATGGGTCGCATGTCATTCATTATTTACGGACATCAACACTCCACCCTGGACACCAATAGTGGTACGAGACTGCCTGTCTGATCTTCTGGGGTCCCACATGAACTGCTACAAGCGGGTCGTGGAACTGTGAGATAACCTTTGCTCAAAGATCTCCCGAGTTTGGCACAACAACTTGTTCACCGTGCCAGAATATTGTTGCGGCCTCCACCAAGCTGTACTTGTCCAGATTTCGAGAGTCTTGAAACCAATAATCCACACAGTATCCAATCCGGATCCTGTTTACAAAAATGTTGTAATGGATAATCTCTCGTGGTGGTTGCCGCAGAGGTACAGGGGGATCTGGCGGTTGTACTGTTGCTGTTGCAATGGCCATAAAACACCCACTTACCTAAGTGGTTGCTTTGATTTCCACAGGCTGGTGGCTGAGTGGATCGGCCACATTGATGCGTCCTGGCCAATATTCCCATGTGAACGAGAATCGACTCAGGTATTCACTCCAACGCGCCTGCCGTCTTGACAGGTTCGGTTGCGTTCGAAAAAACACCAATGGATTATGGTTGGTCACGACCGTCACACCCCCTTCAGCACCCTCAAAGTAGCAACGCCACATCTTGAAAGCGTGTACTACCACAAGGAGCTCTTGATCCTGAGTCGTGTATTGCGTTTACGCGGGAATGAGCTTCCGGCTCTCATACGCAACTGGGTGACCGTTGTGCATGAGGACAGCTCTAAGTCCTATTACTGACGCATCACATTGAACCTCCCACGGTTGCGATGGATCCGGAACAGTGAGGACGGGCGCCGTGGATATGAGCTCTTTGACCTTGAGAAAAGCATTCTCGCAATCAGATGTCCATTCCCAATGCACGTTTTTTTGCGTGAGCCTAGTTTACAGTGCTACCAGGGTCGAATACCCTTGCATAAACCGTCGAAAGTAGTTTGTAAGGCCGAGGAAAGACCGTATCTACCCAACATTCTCCGGGACAAGGCCAGTCCACAACGGCTTGGACCTTTCGTGGGTCGACACGCATGCTGTCCTTGCCGACGATGTGTCCAAGGTATTCGAGTTCATCTTGTGGAAACTTGCACTTGCTCACTTTCGCATAGAACTTCTGTTCCCGAAGGATTGCAAGAACTTTGCGCAGATGTTCTATGTGCTCTTCCATTGATTTGGAGAAAACCAGGATGTCTTCCAGGTAAACCAAGACAAACTATTTGAGTTCCTTGGCGAACGTTCGGTTTATTTCTCTTTGGAAGGTTGTCGGGGAATTCGTAAGCCCAAAGCATAACACTCGGAACTGATAGTGTCCCATGTGCATTCGAAACGCGGTTTTGGACACATCATCTTCCGTGATGCGGATTTGATGGTACCCTTGAGACAAATCCAAGGACGAAAATACCTTTGCACCTTGGAGTTGGTCAAAAAGGTCCTCAATCCGCGGTAAGGGGAATCAATTTTTCACCGTCAGCTTGTTCAACGCCCGGTAATCCACGCACATGCGTAAACCATCGTCCTTTTTGTTAAAAAAAGGGATTGGCACACCGTACGGCAAGCTACTGGGCTCGATCCACCCCTTTGCAAGGTACTCTTTGATTTGGCATTTGGCCTCTCGCCTTTTCGCTGGACTAAGGCAATACATGGGTCTAAACAGAGGAGTCACCTCCAATTGCAGCAGAATCGTGTGGCCCATGTGTCTTTCTGGTGGAAGCCCAACCGGTGGGTCTTGGAATACATCTGAAAACTCCACCAATAGAGATATGATCTCTTGTGGCATGCATTCCGTCACGTCGTCCTCTACTTTCTGCAGCTGAGCCAAGAAGTATCGACAACCTTGTTGAATACGTCTCTTGACTTGCATTGCAGACAAGCTGGTATGGACTTTGAGTCGGGTCGGTGATAATTCCGTACTCGGAATCATCATAAAGGGGCGTTGTCCTTTTCGGAGGATCAAACGCTTTGATTCAAAACACATTAGAGCCTTGTTGTCACGGAGCCAGGGATCGCCTAGCACCACGTCAAATGGGTCAAGAAGGTTGAGTACCTTCGAAGTGACACTCTGTGTGTACCCTTGAATACAATTTTTTGCTTTACAAGTACCGATCACAGGTACCGTACGGTTGTCACCGACAACAACTGCGCCATTCGACGGCTCGTACTTTAGGCCAACCTATCGGGTAAAGCCAAGGCTAACAAAAGAGTCGTCTCCTCCAATGTCAGCCAGTATGTTCACGGGAGTAGCAGCTAGGTGTTCTTTGAACTGCATCGTCATGTTGCCTCCACTCTTCCGAGTAAACAGACTTGACGATTGTAAGCCGAGTTTGTGATAAACACGGAATCTGTACGACGGACATCGCAACTCATATAATTCATCCACTCAAGTCCACATCTTGTGGGTGCGTATGAATTCGGCTAGCACATTCCAGTCTTTGATTTTGAATGGGTCGAAATCGTCAACTAAAGGTATTGCGAACGTGATTGAACTCATTGCTTTGAGGGCGTTTGCTTTAATCACTGTGTCACACAACTCTTGCACAGTGGTTGGTGTCGCCACCACTAAGCATGTACGATCATGCATCTCGTCCGGAGATGCAAGGTTTAGTGGGTAATGTCAGTCAGCAAGTGTAGAATGCAGTTCAACAAGAGGAGAGAAGACAACAGAGAAATTTGAACTCATAAGAAACTCAAATTATTTCTTATGCTCATCTGAAAACATGGATCCACAATTGTGATCCAGTTTTACCCCTGAGTGGTCCCCACTGACGTCACTCAGGGGTGGGGAAAACCCGCCCCACGGCCCTGTCCGTTACCACGGCCGGGCCCACTGTCGCGACCGGGACGCTGTCCACGGCCCTTTCCGCGGCCTCCTGCTACACCATCCCCACGAGGTGCTACTGCTGCAGCTAATGCCGCGGCCTCTTGTCCACCCCTAGCAGCCTAAGGGCACTGAGCCCTAAAGTGGCCCGGCTGCATGCAGTTGTGGCAGAGCCCTTCGTAGAAGGATGTGTTGCGACGCTCACGTGCCGCCTGCAGCTCGTCATTCTCGCGGCTGCGCTTGTTGTTGGGAGCCTTGTATCCACCAGCCTTCTTGGCTGGAGGGTTTGCAGGCTGCTTGCCCTTGGCTCCGCCTCGCTATCCGGCTGACCCACCAGCCCCTGGAGTATCTATGCGCATGTCGCAGCGTTGCTGTGCACGTGCGTTTGGCCGTGCATCAGAGTAGTGCTTCGGGTTCGCCGAATACACTTCGCTCATGTAGTCGCGCAACGCCCTCCAGCTTGTCCAAGCTTGGCCAGTGGCTGTCGTGGTGGTCTTGTCCTTTAGCTTCTCGCTAGCGAGACCATCACGCAAGTATTCCAGCAGCATGCATTCCGGGTACTTGAAGGTCTGAGTCCCACTGCCCTCGGTGAAGCTTTCGGCTTCTTCCATGAGTGCGACGAACTCGCTCAAGTAGGATTCGAGCAAACTGCCCAGCTGCCTGAAGTCCTTGATCTTGTGGAAGGCACGCTACGCCTCCTCACGTTGGGTGCACTTCTTGGGCATGATCGCGCAGAAGGCCTCCCACGGCATGGGCTGCCACTCGAGGTGCGGCTGCTGCGCAGTCCACTCCTTGACCACATACTTGAAGAGTTTGTCTTCAAGCCGCGTCTTGGCAAGGTCACCCCACTGGCCGAGTGGAGCCTTGTGGACACGTAGGACGTGCTCCATGCGGTTCAGCCGTTCGGTCAGCTTCACGCCCTTCCGTAAGATCTCCACACTGTGGAGGAAGGACGTGTTGATGATTGACCCCGACGTCGTCGAGGTAGGCATGTCGTCGCTGCCACCGGCCGTGGCTCGCAGCTGCGGCACGCTGTGCATGCTGTTGAATCCGCACCTGGGTCACACTCTGCAAGGCCTTGTTGAGGTCGTTGCATTGGCGGCTTGCCTCATGGGCGGCCAAGCGCTGCAGTTGGCGATCATGGTCAAGGTCCGTGATGCTCTGCCTGACGTGAGCTAGCAGGTTTGCGAACGCGAACTTGAGCTCTGATGTCGTCAGAGCATTGGAGATAGCCTTCAGGACCTCGCGTTTTCCATGCACCCTTACCCACTGCAAGAGGGTATGGTTTGCGTACACGCCTCCAAGGAGTCCCACCTTTCGGAGGAGACTACCGTTGGCGACGACGCTCGAGTGGGCGCTGCCTTACCACATTGCGGCCGCATCGTAGGAAGGAGGGTCCGCCCCCATTCCTCCTAGTGGTGCCATATCTCCACCATCGGTGGTGATCTTGTGTCGGCCTACGGCCTCGGCAGCAAACTCAGCGAGCCTACGGCGGTCATTGCGAATTGCCTTCGTAGCGACGTTGTCCGGCTTGTTCTCGCGGGAACTTCCCGTGTGGCTGTTTTCAACACCCTTGCTGTTCTCAACACCCTTGCTGTTCTCGACAATCTCGCTGCCGTCCGTAGCTTCAGGCGATGCAGCGGGCGTCTTGCCCTTCTCGAGCAATGGGCTCGAGTTCGTTGCACGACGATGGCGATGGTCGCGATCCTCGTCGTCTTCGCCATCCTCGACGTCGTGCTCTTCGTCGGGGTATCCCCCTGGGAGATCCTCCTCCATCGCATCGTCCGTCGCGTGGGGGTCGTCCACGTGCGCGTCGACGTACTCGTCAAGCCTCTTTTTGGCCTCCGCACGCTGCTCGGTATTGCCTAGGTTGGCGTCCGTTGCCTTCGGCGGTATGGTTGCCCTTGGCGACACGGTTGCCTTTGGGTTGGCAACCGTGCTCGTGGCGACGGCTCCCAAAATTTGGAGTCCATCGAGAGCTCGTGGTGAGGCTGTCACCACCTTGTCCTTGTTTGTCTTGGACGGTCCGGCACTTGCCATCTCGTCGTTCGTGCACCTAGCACATGAAGGTCGTTGTGAGGATCACCCCACAACGAGGAGGAATCGCCTCCTAAGATGTTGCTCTCACGATCGGTGAGGCAATTTCAACTTGAATTGCTATTTTCCAAGGTTGCCACGTCGGCACAAGGTCGTGGGTTTAGAAACTAGTCCTCCTAAGCCGTGACTCACAACACTTGGTAGCAACTTGGATCTAGGAAAACAGACAATGACAATACAAGGGAGTAACAAGAAGTGTGAGTACTGCTCACAAAACTAGGGCAAAGAGCAAAACGACAAGCAAGTACAAAGTCAAGAACGAAAAGGCTACTTTTCTTCTTGCCTTCTTGTCTTCTTGTCTTCTGGTCTTCCTTGGTCTCTTCTTGCGTCTTCTTGTCACGTCTCGCGCCCTTTGGCGGCGTCCTCCTTGAGCCGGCGGCGTTGGGGGAGCCGCCAAAAGTCCCCAAGGTGTCACCCTCTCTCTTTTTAGGGTGCTCTCAGGCCGTGAGAGTCCCTAAGCTTGGGGAGGGGCGCTTTCCAAATTTTTGGATGAAGGGGTTTTGAAGGGGTCTTGAAAATGGAGAGGATTTTGTGGTTTTTTAGGGTGGGGACTCCCCACCCCGCCCCACAAAAATCTTCCTAGCCCTCTGGAAGTGAGGAGAGGCTGGCAGGGAGAGTCTCCACCAAGTAGAGATTTTTTCAAGCTCTCTAACGCACTTTACGGAGCTTCAATACGTGAAGTGTAGATACCGTAGTCCCTTCTGGCGTTTCTACTACTACTGCTTGAGGCTGCCGACGGCGTTTTATCTATGTCGTAGCCGCCGTTTCCGTCGAACCCTTGGTCGCGAGGGTCATCTGGCTCTGAGAACCACTGTAACGTGTCGAGTCTCCAGCTCCTGCTCTGAAGTCGTCGTCGGAGTTCGCTGAATGGCGTTCTCAGTCCGCGTCAGGGGTTTACCCCCTTTGCAAGAGTGAGGGGCAATCGTCATCAACGACCCAGAGCAGGGAGACTCAAATATTTCGAGTCTCCGAAGGCCCATTTCCATTTTCAACCAGACCCCTGGTTTTGGGACCCATACCGGGGGTTTTTACCTCAAACTCGTGTGTTCGCACGAGTTATCTTGTTTGTTTTATGTCGAAGTTCGTCGTAAACGAAGTTCGATTTATGTTTTGTCGTTTTGGCGTGAAATTGTCGCGTGCGAGGCACGCTGGCGATTTCGCGCCAGCTATTTTGACCTCACCCTCGCTCCCCCTATCCCTCGTCCTCTCTTGCCCGTTTGCAAGGAGGGCGAGGGGGGGCGAGGGCACGAGGCCACGAGGCCTCGCCCTCGAGGCCCTCGTGGCCCCTCAGCCGCTGATTGGGCTGAGGCCGCGATGGGCGGCTGGCGGCTGGCCGGCCGGTGGCTGGCCGGTCGCTTGGCCGGCCGCCGGTCGCTTGGCCAGCCGCCGGCCGTCCAGCCGGCCGGCAGCGAGCTGGCCGGCGGCCAGCGAAGTGCTGGCCGCCGGCCAGCCCTCGCTGACGCAAGGGGTGGTGCGCAACCACCCCTCGCTTCGGCGAGGAGGGAGGGCCGAACCGGCCCTCCCGCTGCAATGTGTTTTTTCTTCCCCTTCATCCCACTTGTTTGTTTGCGAAAACCTCGAGGCATGCCATTGGAAATCAATTTTGTTAACTGACCACTTCTTGTGCGATTTCTTGTAAATGCAAACCTATTCTTATAATGCACAAAACACAATCAAACCTTACCTCAAACTACATTTGGGGTTTTAGGGCTTTGTTTTTGCGCGGGCTCCTGCTCGGTCCCGCGGTAGCGAGGACCAGCACGTTCCCTTTCAATGCATGGGGAGTCTCAAACTTTCCTCAAACTCTAAAGAAACCTCCCCACGCTAGTATCACAAACCCTTCAACGAAGGGGTTTGTGATACTAGCGGAGGGCGTCGCATGCCATGCGTCGTCAACGCATGGCATGCGGTCTCGCCATGCCTTTCTGTCTGTTTTCTTTTTTGTTAGCGTGGCGGTAGCGGCAGCTAATGGGTTGTTATGTTTTTTCTGACAAACGACGTGCAAATCAGTTTTAATTTTTCCACTATTTGGGTATCTCGTATAGTAACCCTTTCATAAAATTGTGTCTAAACGGAGTAATGAAACATCCAAAGAATTTTAAGGATATTTTTGTTTATCTGATTTTTTTACCTAGTACGTACCACAAATTTTTGAAAGTCGAAGAGGATGAGGTTCTGCAAGTTGCTAGTGACAACCCGAAGAACAATGACTACTTACGGACGATCATGGGCAACCGCAAAGTAGCAGGTTTATTGGATTGAGCCTATCTTTGGAAGCTAGTTGCAGACAGGCCTCTGCATTTATGTGATTGGCCGTCGAGGCTTCAGGGTCCATCACATGGGCCGTCAAGGCCCTCGTATTGACAAAAAACGGAAACAGGTCCCCATATCGAACCACAATGGGAACCAGGGCTATGAAATGAAAAAATATTTAGTTAATTGTGATGATGTGTTTATTTCTTTCCGTACTGACTTTGACCCACTTTTGTGACATTGGATCGAGCAACAGTTTGAACGAACCCAACCATAAATCGACGAATTTGTTTTGCCCACGTCTTGGTTTTTGGAGCAAGGAGGAAAGAGGTTGAGCCATATGCATGGAAATGGGAGGTGGCAAGAAGGCTACAAAAAGGCTACCCATGCTGACCTTGATTTGCACATTTGCCAAGAGGGATGTGTTTTCATGCTGGGGCTTCCTTTCTCCTGTCCTTATTTTGCTTATTTATATGAATTTTAACTGAAGAGGAGATAAAAAATCGTTTTGCAGTTTTCGAATGTAAAAAGAGACGAGCATAGTGAGTGGGTCCTTCTCGCCCATCATTTTGCTGCGCTCTTGAAATCATGGATCGCGCTCACACATTGAAAATTGACATACGAACTTGAATGAAGATATTACTTGGTGATAAAAAAATACCCACACGTAGAGTTTAGGGACTCGTGGACCTATGGGATGTGAAGACCGTGACCACAACGTGACCAAATATTGTTGTCATGGAGGATGTTTCAACCTCAGGAAGCATTGCTGTATAACACGCTCATGCCCTTAATTTGCACTTCCTACGAGTCGCCAATCTGGCGCTCTTTGAGAGCTGGTCGGGCAGAGTGGACGTCTCCAGAGTGGCATTCCGAACTGGCAGGCAGTCACAGTGACCATAAGGGTGGAGCGCCAGGTTTGTCGACACTTGTCAGCAACACGCTTGAACGACGGTAGTCGGGAGCTGACGCTTGGGGCCAGGAACCCGAGCCACGTGGCGTCCCACTCTCCGCCTCTAGCGACCAAAGCGCCTTCCTCTTCGCAGCCATGGCCGCTGCAACTCTCGTGCACCAAGGAGCTGCAGTGGCAGCAGCAGCAGCGGCAGCCCGCGCAGACTCGTCGCCTGCGGCGGGGTTGTCGTCGACGGCA
>SZWC01023681.1:1601-19072 GCA_023375785.1 Penium margaritaceum
TATATCTATATCTATATCTATATCTATATCTATATCTATATCCATATCTATATCTTTATCTATATCTATATCTTTATCTATATCTATATCTATATCTATATCTATATCTATATCTATATCTATATCTACTTCCATATCTACATCTATATCTTCGTATGTATCTATATACAATTCATATAGGATTGTCAATTGGGCTTAAATGGAATTTTATTCGAAGAATGATGGAGCATAATCAAAAGGTCTATTTGCACAAGAGGAGAAATGAAAGAGGTTCAAAAAACATTTGTTACTATGTGTGATAACTTGTAAAACTAAATTGAGTTATAAACGTAGTTTGTAGGAGTTTTCCTGAATAGATCAGGCTCCATCTTTAATGAATTATTGCACAAGTGTGTGGAGCTGTGCATCTCACACACTTACACGACAAACACGAAGATGAGGAGGTGGTTGGGGTCTTCAGTTTAAGAGCGTTGAATGGAATTAGTTTCAAGTTTCTTTAGGCAAGTTGACAAAGTGGAGCACAGTTGAATTCATATGGTGTGGCGGCATGGTGAAATTAAAGTGAAATGCAATTAGGTGAGGGTAAAGCATCCCTTGTATGACCACGAGTCCTTTGAGTTATGGTCTTTGGGGAGGATGCAGCCAACATTGTTGTTTTCCATGTCCAAGATGTTCCCAAATCTATGGAATAGGTTCATTTCAATTAGCTACACTTCCCCATAGGTTCATTACATCCTTATGATAATGGAGTTATGTGCCATGTATTTCTAAGGTGCCGATACAGGTGGATGCCAACCTAGTGCAATCTTTTGAATACAAGGAGGAAGGAGAGGGAAGATAATGCATGGGAAAGGTGAGATGTAAATGTATTCTTGCTTTTTTTGAAGTGGAGGGTAATGCATGATGGAATAGGAAGAAATGCGAACGTTCAAGAGCATTGTGGAAAGGGATAGTTGTTGACATAGCTGGAACGTATGGGAAAGAAGAGGGAGAATTGGTTTCAAAGAAACAAGGAGGGAAGGGGTGGCAAGAAATGTAGGTAAAGGAATGGTTTTATTTATTGGAATGTGGGAAGAGGAGAAAATTGGGGAAGAGGGGGTGAAAATTCATTGAAAATAGCTGGAAATTTGCAAGGAATGAAGAAGTATCCTGATGTGTAGACGGTGGATAAAACGTTGTGATGCTGTACAAGGAAAATGGTAAGAGAAATTTTTTGGTAGAGAGGTTGCTGGGTAGACATTAACACACAATTGGATTTATTGTCAATTGTATCTAGACATCAAATGGACTTCCAAAACCTAAATTTTCACATTTTTTTGACCATGAAGCCTTTCAAATTTGTCTTGTCAATGCTGTATGCCATTTTCAAAGCTGCCACAATCGTTTTCATGGAAACTATCAACACAGCTTCCTTTTCCAATTTTTCTATGATAGTGGTTGACATGAATGACTTACCCTTAGCAGAACACAAGTGGAGAGAATAAAAACATGCATTGGGGCTTTGGGAGAGTTGGGTGGAGTGAGTGGTGCATTTCGTATGGGATGGTTGCCACTAAACATTTTGTACAAGACACGGGCCACACTGATAGTTTACTCATACTGGTTAGTGATATTCATTCAAAAGATTGGAAGAAACATTATGAAGAATTTTACAAGACACCTAGATGGTGCTCTCGTGAACGTACTTGCTGATACTAGAGAAGACAACTCTTCTATTAGCCTTGGCTTTACCCGATAGGTTGACTTGAAGTACGAGCAATCAAATGGCGCTATTGATGTTGGTGACAACCTTACGGTACCCGTGATAGGTAAAAGCAAAGCAAAAACTTGTATTCAATGGTACACAAAGAGTGTCATGTTGAAGGTACTCAACTTTCTAGACCCGTTTGATGTGGTGCTATGCGATCCATGGCTCCGTGACAACAAGGCTCTAATGTGCTTTGAATCAAAGGGTTTGATCCTCCAAAAACAACAACACCGCTTTATGTCAATTTAGATTACGGAATGATCATGGACCCGAATCAAATTCCATGCCACCTTGTCTGCCATGCACATCAATAGATGTATTTGACAAGGCAATTGATACTTCTTGGCTCAACTATAGAAAGTGGAGAACAATGTGAAGGAAGACACGCAACAAGAGATAAAATCTCTGTTGGTGGAGTTGTCGGATGTATTCAAAGAGCCATCAGCTGGGTTTCCACCAAAACGACACATGGGCCACACGTTTCCACTACAACCGGAGGTGACTCATTCGTTCAGACCCATGTATCATATTAGTCTAGCGAAAAGGCGAGAAGCTGAACGCAAAATCAAAGAGTACCTTGCAGGAGGGTGGATTGAGCCCAGTAGCTTGCTAGACGGTGTGCCCATACTTTTTGTGAACAAAAAGAACGGTGGTTTATGCATGTGCGTAGCTTACCAGGCATTGAACAAGCTGACGGATTAAAATTGATTCCTCTTAGCGTGGATTGAGGGCCTTTTTGACCAATCCAAGGCGCAAAAGTATTTTCGTCCTTGGATTTGTCTTAAGGGTACCATCAAATCTGCATCACGGAAGATGATGTGCCCAAACCCGCGTTTTGAACCCACAAGGGACACTATCGATTACGAGAGTTATGCTTCGGGCTTACAAATGCCTCGACAACCTTCCAAGGAGGAACTGAACGTTCGCCTTGCAGAGGAGTGGCAGCTCACATGGGCACAAGAAATGTTTGTCTATCAAATATTCCAAGTGTTAGCATTTTGCATACCGTTTTGCCTAATCCTTTTGTGTTTTGAAGTTTTTTTCATCAGTTTGTCCGGAAGGAACAACAAGATACAGACATGGGTTTGCGGTAGTCATCCTTAGACAAAACTCTCAGCTGTCAATGCATCAATGGACGGTTCCCCTTCACCCCTTTCCTAAACCTAATCTTTTTGCTTATGGGTAGTTTGTATTGCATCAATATTCTTTTGTTTGTTTTCAGCCCACATCAGGATACACTTCCCACTACCCTCTCTGAATGCAATGTCCCTTTTTTAAGAGTAAGGATGGGTGACTCACTATGAAGGTGCTGTGTTTGTTTTTGGAAGGAATCAAAATTATCCCAAGTATTTTTCATTCTTATTGCTTTTTTCCCCTTAAAATCAAAATAAAAATCCATCAATTTTGTTTACAATTCATTTGGCCCAAACTGTCTCTTCAAGGTGGGGGCCTTGCCCCACCTGCCCCCTCTTCCCCAAAGTGGAGGCGTATTGTGGTATTGTATCATTTTTTGTATTAAGAGGGTTGGCGATATCAATGTGTTTACATTTCACCATGAATAAAGGATACACTCCCTGATGGATTCCCCCATTTCTGTACAGATGTTTGGCGGGGGGAGGGGGGGGCGCGGGGAGTTTTAACTTGTGATTGGGATGGTCTTATCAGTTTTCGAGGTTCTTGTAGTGCAATATGATAGTGTCCACATCCATAGGAACTTTTATTTAGTGAAATTCTGACCCTTTTAATCTACTTAAGCAATTGGTTAGAGTGCTTTCCATAAAGAGTATAGTTTTGGATTCATATCTGTTTTGACTAGATACACTAACCAATACATCCCTCATGTACTCCTCAGCTATCTTGGGGTTTGGGCTAGGCTCCCCCTCCACCTCCTGAATTTAAAATGTTATTGTAAGGGTGTATTTTGTAGTGTCATAGAGGGGGGGGGCATTCAATGCACAAGTCTATTTATGAAAACCCGATCATTATGATGTGGATGTAAGATACACCATGTGATGAACTCCCCCAAAACACTTGAATTGTTCTTCGGGGGAGGGGGCACCTCTTGTTTGGATATTGTTTTCAGTTCAAATTCACCAAATAACATATCATGCTTGTGTTCATGGTGATGAAAATTTAAATTTTTTACACTTTTGGCTTTGTTCAAGTTTCATAAACGACTAAAACAGTACTTAATGTTAACAATACATGTGTTTAGTCAGGTTATCTTGCACCAAATACATATGTCATAAAACAAAAGATACATTTGGATTTATTGCAATCCAAATAACATTTATAGGGCCACAAAGCTCTTGATTTATCAGAGTGACCCCTACTAGAAGAAAACTTTAGTTCACTCAATTCCTGAGAGCAGCTTTGATTCATATCTCATGGATAGGTATGCAAAGCAATCTCTCCAAAAAGTGTGAGACCATGAAGGTTGACGTCATAAGTTAACAAAATTTCCCCATGGTCCCTTTGTATCATTTTCATAAGAATTGAACATTGTGTAAACATAGAACAGAAAATGGTTTCAAGTGAATGAGGAGAAGTTCTTGAAATTTAGTTTTGTTTTGCAAAAAATCTTTCCAATGTAGTTTAAAAAGTATTTTTGATGAAATGCTTTTGCTTTCACCTTTTGGAAATCCCACCATCTAGACGTATTTCTTGTGGAATGTTATCCATATCTGAATCCGTGAATTTCCTTCTAAGTGCCTTATCTTTCCTGCAAATCAATCATCTGAGAAACATTTGCGTTGAGCCATTTTGGATAAGGCTTTGATGTGTTAGAAAATCTATGATCATGGTTTCATCATCGCATGGTCAATGGTTTTGAATCTTTGTTGCATAATCAATCGCTATATTATTGCAATGAATCGGTCAGAACATTCCATGGATCTATTTAATCCTAGAGTTGAATGATTTCTTGCCTATCGTTCATATCCCAAGTGAATTTGTGGTTGTACCATGATAGTGTTGGGCTCGGTTTTGGGAGAAGTTCTCAATTCTTTGATTTTGTTGGCTTTGATTGTTTTGCCTATCACTTCGTTCATTTTCTTCGGACCGATTGTTGTTATCTATTGATTTAGATGATGATCATCTGAATTCATTCAAAAACACTATGGGGTGCCTTATAGTGCATGAATGGCTAAATGACATTGGTTTTACCACACTAGGTCTAGTTATGCATGGTACGTGTCGACTGTGTGAAGTTTGATGCGTGCATGCAATAGAATGAAATTCTGGTGACACTCATTGTAAGCTCTTTGACCAGCTACATGGGAGGGAAACACGACAGGAAGTTTAACAAAGCTTGCATCTATTGGGAGTATGCCATAAATCTTATCCATTGCTACCATGTGAACCTGTCTAGGTGGGAAGTGGCATCTACTCTGTTGTTGTCCTTGTACAGTTTCCGAACCACATAAGAACGCCCGATCAGAATTGAATAAGACAAAAGTACCATGTTTTGAACATGACAAATGAGCTTGAGTTATAGATTATACCGCATGTGAATACTTTTTGTAAGTACGTGAATGAGCCTTGGATAAAACCAGAAGGATTTCATGAGTCTTCTGGGGGATGCAAAACGACTTTCGGTTCCATGTCGGTGCATACTAAGTACCTGTCGAGAGTTCATCAAAACAAAAGACGGCAGCAGTGTTTTTTCCGGGGCTCGTGCTCTTGATGTAGTCTACGTTGGCAACGGATCCAGAAGAGTCGTCGGAGTGCTCCAGGTATCCAGGGTGCGCCTGGTTGTCGCTGAAATCGGTCGTTGGGGCTCCGCCAACAATCCTAGCGGGCCCCACACAGAACACGGATGACTGAATGGAATCGGCCCAACAATCCCCGTTTCCACCAATCACGTGCGAAAATCGATAGTACGAACCTCGACATGCGTCCGCGTTCGGGAAGAGACGCTCAGGACCTGACCGGCTGCGCCAGTCTTCTGACCGGCGGCGATGACGACTGCAAGGGGGCCTGCAATTCGTGGACTCTACATGTCCTTCAGCAAAGTGCGCAACGAACTGTCCGATATCGTCCAACAACGGATTTCAGCGACAACCAGGCGCACCCCCAATCCCTCGATCCTATCCCGGCGACGAGGGTTGGTTGGTTTAACGGTTCATCCATTTAGGGTGCATTCTTTCCCTACAACCAGTTCAGCAAAGAAATCACCTTTCTGACAACGGATGCTCCGCTGGCTCCCGACGGAACAGTCAGCCGTAACGGGAGCCAAATCAGTGCATGGGATCCACGGCCCGAATGGCTCGAAGCAATGAAAGACTTTTACGCTTTGTCGTATGTCCCTATCTTGTCCCCCATTTGATGCACTCCTAGAGTCAGAGAAGACAGTTGTCCAGAGTTCAGTCCATTGCATTTTACGGTCGGTTAATGAAATAGAGGATGAGATTTTATTTATCGTGGTCCTCTCTCGCTTAACTGACGATGCCTCTTGATTCCTTTATCCCAACGAAAGAACTCCCGGTCTTTTACCCACCTTTTCCCAAAAGAATGAACCAAGACCGCTGGGCATCTCAGCTTTTGTGAAAGAAGGGATTTCGCATTCACTAGCAGCCGGAACATTTAAAATCGGCTTTCGTCTGTTGTGCTACTTTATCCAGATGCACCTTTAGTGAAGGGTGGTCAGCGAAATACCGCCAAAACAGCTTTCGCCGCATGAGTCATTCTGCCGCGAGATGCGACTGCGCGAGTCGCCGCCATGTCCGTCGCATACACATGGGAGACTGAACTTGCCGGCTCCATCCAGGAGACGAGTCGGCAAAACGACCATCGGTAAAGCTCTTGAGTATCCCGTTCTGGAAGTCCAAGAAAGCTATCTACCGAAGTTGCAGATCTAGACTTTCTCAGCCATGTGTTATGGTTATCGACTTCAAAGCTCCCGACCTCGAATTCGATATCAGGACGCCCTCCAGTCAGATTATCTGCCACGAGGAGCCCTGCCAGGTATCGGATCATGTTTCATTCTTTTCCAAATTTCGACTTCAATGGTACTATCAAAATAAAAATATACGTAATACACTTTACTTTTGTTGTGTAGACAAGATAGTAGTCAAACAAGATGAGTAAACGAGACAGCCTATCGAGAGCGAAAAAATGAAAAAAAGGACAAATCAAGGGGGTGCAGGGGGGGCTCGCATGTTCCCGAAAAATAGACAACCGAGCACTGCAAAAATGACATGAGCGTCGTCTGCTCTTCAACCATGAGTGTAGGAAGTGTTCCAAAAAAAACAATGAAAACACTAAAATACGAAATGAACAAACAAATCATGTTGGTTACTCACTGCCGAAACGAGGTACATCGTTATGACGTGGAATACCCTAGGTATTATAGCATTCTGTATCGATACGATCTACTTTCTGGGTGAGATCTGGGTATCTATGAATTTCAGAATGACATGCAAGGCTCCTGAATGTTTCACGAACAGAATCTGTCCGATTTTTTTATAACTCCTAAAAACGGGTATTTTTGTTCTATTTCTCACCATCCATTCATTCCCATTTGTAGACCTCCTCATAGGGCACGCTTCGACTCTAAACCCATGCGGATCGGACGATCTGACGTCCTGTCTGTTGAGATTGAGGCGGATCTTTAATTGCAAGAACAGTTTCAAAGCAAAGCTTTTAAAGGTACACCTATCGACAAACGGTCTCACAGTCGACCTCAAGATTGGCTGATGAATCAGGACGCGTGCTCACAAGAACCGACAGAGGACATCAAAGAGTTTCACTAAGCGAGTAGGATGTGCATTTCAAGACAAAACAATTGCCGTGCCTGGAAAGTTCCCACTAAGGCTCCCGGATAAGGAGGCCTCGGACAGCATGACTGGGCTAAGGGTGGAGGAATTCCGCAAGAGGATGGACCACGATTAAGCCTCATCCAACCGGACTTTTGCTAGATTTCATGTCAGTTCTTTTTGGACAAAGGGGAGATGTCAACAGTTATCGACGGTCAGATCATTAACCTCGATAGAAATGTCTATTCCGATTAAGTATTCACTATTATTCGTAAAGTGAATAAGGCACCATTCAGGATTGTACGTCGGACTACATGAGCAGTGATTTTTAGACCCATTGTCCATTCGCTCCAATATCCATGGCATTGTCGTCCAACGTACAATCCAGGCCGTTGCCATAGTCAGTCGATGAACATAGAAGTAGCTTAGGAGGAATTTATTTCCCAATATCTCGATCGGACCGTCGATGGAAGTGTGTCGACGAACTGAAGAGTTAGAACCCATCGAGCAGCAGTCCGGTTTAATCAGCCTCTAAAATGGTCCATTCACTCTGTTTGTCCTTCTTCTCTGAACGCAGTTTTCCATTCCAAAGGTTCCTTAGTCGGGAGCCTTAGTGGGAACTTACCAGCCACGGCAAATGAGCTCACATGAGACAACTGTAGCGACAAAGGTCGTTGAGCGATTGACTGGCCAACTACATAAAATCGTCAATCGTTCAACGTCCTCCAATCCGTTGTCCGGTTGTCAATTTTTGTCTTTCGACCCATACTTTGGTTCGTCCATCAACCTGGGAATCGTAGTTTGTTTCATTTGTTCTCATAGATGTATGTTTAAGACACCAATACCGTACATATGCTTCCCTATGTCAAGAACCACACAGTAACTACAGACGACCCACAACTCTTGTACATATTTTTTTTGGCAGACTAGTTCCAAAAAACGAGCTTCAAGAATAATTCAGGTAAGTTTTTCTGAGTGAACCCGAATTTTTTTGAATGAAACATCATCATATTCCATAACAAAGAAGCATTAAAAAATTCAAGCCAAAAAATGAAAATGATAATCTTCATCATTAACAAGAGCATAATAGAGCAGAAAATCAGATATTTATTCAATAATTGTTTTCTGAAATCGGAAATCAAGTTGATAGGACAACATTTGTCAAATGAAATCATCACAAAAATCTGATCATTGATGGAAACCCTGCAACAAGTTCCGATTTTGAACCATTGCACCTAAAAATAAAAAACAGTCATAATAAAAATCTTTATAGATTCATGTATGAATGTATTGCTATAAAATGGTGTGTTCTTATAATTTACATTTTTATGAAGGTCATGAAATTTCCAGATTAGTTTTCTAAAAATGATACAAAAGTTTCAACAAGATTATGTACTTGTTACTAGTTATTCAATTACCAAAACTTCTAGGATATACATCCATACATTTATTTACAAATTTACTTCTGTGTATTTTTAAAGTACGTATGCTTGTACTCACATGTAGCATGTTCTCTTCACCTACACCATTTATACTGTCATACAATCAACATTAAAAAATATAAATATGGCTATAATTCTACATATATACACCTTTGGAGGTAGATATCTATGGAAACTAGACATTCTAAATGTTCTAGTGTATTGTAAGTGACTTCATATCTTTTTTAAGTATGTCATTTTCCATTAACATCCTGCCATCCATACTAATCCAACCCATATCCCTACCATTATATTCCTTATTTTGTATCATTGACTGTGGTTTTACTAAATAGATTTAGAGAAATGTCTGGAACGTAGTGTTTTTGTAAACATGGTGAACTTGAACTAGTTTTGAGGTGAATAAATGCGTAAGTGCATAACTGCTCAAGTGCATGTGGTTCTTGGGTGTATGTGGTGCATAGTGCATAAATACTCGAGTGCATGGGATTCTTTAGTGTATGTGGTGCATAGGTGCATACGTTCTTGGGTGTATGTGGCATTTAGGTGCATGTGGTGGTGGGGTCCTCCAGATGCTTGGGTGCGAAAGTGAAAGGGTGCATAAGTGCTTGGGTCCATGTGGTGCTCAAGTGCAAGTGGTCCGGAGCACTGGAGCACCACATGCATCTGATTACCACATGCAGACATCCAATTGTTCACCCATACACTTATACAACCATGCACCACGAGCGCCCGAGCACCACATTCACCTGAGCACCACATGCATCCAAGCACCACATGCGCCCAAGGACCACATACATCCGACCACCAAATGCACTCGCGCACTTACAAAATCATGCACCACATACACCATATGCACTTCATGCACACAGGGACCACATGCACCTGATCACCACATGCACCTGCGTACTACATGCATCAGAGTACTTATGCACCCATGCCCCTAGGCACCAATTTACCACAGCCAACCAAGCCAAGCATGCACCCAAGAACCATATCCATCCGAGCACCACCTATACCGGAGCACAATGTACACGCCAACACCACATGCACCCAATCACCACTTTGACCCAAGCACCAAATGCACCAGAGAACCACATTCGCCTAAGCATTTGTGCATCCAGGCACTCATAAACCCACTCAAAACAAGCACCCAAGCACCATGTACACCCAAACACGACATGCACCCCAACACTTAAGGATCCATGCCTGTATGCACCCATGAATCACATATACCCTAGTGCAACATGCACCGAAGAACCACATGCACACAAGTACCACATATACCCAAGCACCACATGCACCCAAGCACTTATCCTACTATGCTCTCACACACCCATGAACCAGAGGCGCCTATGAACCACATGCACCCAAGTACCACATGCACTTGAGAACCACATGGAAATGAGTACGACATGCACCCAAGTCCAAAATGCACCCAAGCAGCACATGAACCGGAGAACTACTTGCACCTACACACCACATGCACACTAACAATTATGCACCCATGCACTATTGCATTTTCCCCTTAACATGCGTGGGTGCGGCACCGGGAGGCGTCGACAAGCCGCACGAGGAATAACATCCTCGTATTTACTCCAGCTGCATAGATTGTGCTCCAGATCTAGATCTGATTCAAGTCCTTGGAAGACGAAAAGCTCCAAATCTAGTGCAACTTGAATCACTGAATTCAGACAAGTAACAAGGGAGATATGAGCTTCCAAAGTTGAGGTGAGTGCGGCAGCTCAAGGGGCTGGCCACAATTTGACTGCCGGTGGAAAATCCAGCAGAGCAAGTAGCAAAGATACATCTTGTGGGTAGGTCTTGAAAGACTATGGAGTTGTAGGGTGGTTAAGATCCAACGGAGTCAGTTATTCAGGTTGTTACTAGGGGACTGAGCTAAAATCCTTGCTCGAAGTCCAAAATGTAGTAGTATGGTTTGTTACTCAGGAACTTCAACAAGATTCTGACGGCAAGGTCGTAGATTGGATTTTAGAAGTGTTAAATCCCATCACCAAGCTTGATGATTACCTCATTAAAACGTACCCCAACAACACAGGGGGCATCTCCACTACGTGTACGGACATATTTATTGATGTGAGGATACCTGTGGGCTTATGAACTAATGTACTCATGCATGCATGCACCACAAGAACCTGAATACCATACACATCTGAGCACCAACTTTACCTTAGAATTTTTGAACTCATGCGTTTATGCACCCATGCACCATAAACACCCAAGAACCACATGAACCCAAGCACCACATGCAACGGAGTGCCACATACACCCAATCACTTACAGACCCATGCAATTATGCACCCAGGCACCACATGCACCTGATATCACATGCACTTGAGCACCACATACACCCGAGCACCACATGTACCCAAGCACCATATTCACCCGATAACCACATGTACCCAACCACCACATAGTGTTGAGCACCACATGCACCTGAGCACTTACACACCCATGCACTTATGCACCCATGCACTTATGCACCCATGCACTTTTGCATCCATGAACCACCTGCACCCGACCACCACAAGAGCCCAAGCATGTATGAACCCATGCACCACATACACCCAAGAACCACATGCACCCAGAACATATGCACCCATGCACTACATGCACCGTAGATACAAATGCACACAATGACCAAATGTATCAAATTACTTATGCACCCGTCCACCACATACACCAAAGCACCACATGCACCCAAGCACTTTTGCACCCACGCAACCCGTGCACCCGAGCAGCAAATGTACTTGAAGACTTCTGCACCCATGCACAACATGCACTCGAGCACCAAAAACACCCTAGAACTTATGCACCCATACACTTCTACACCCATACTCCACATGCATCCAAGCACCAAAAGGACCCGAGCACCACATGCACCCAAGAACTAATGCACGCATGCACTTATGCACCCATGCACCACGAGCACCCAAGGACCACATTCATGCAAGTAGCACATGCACTGGAGCACCACATGCAACGGAGCACCACATGCACCCGAGTAGCACATGCACCGGAGCACTTATGCATCCATGCACAACATACACCCAAGAACCACGTGCACCCAAGCACCACATGCACCTGATCACTACATGCACTTGAGGACCAGATGCACCCAAGCATTCATGCACATATGCACTTATGCACCCATGTACCACATGCACCCAAAACCACATGATCCGAAGGACCACATAATCCCAAGCACTTCATGTACCTGAGTACCACATGCGCCCAAGAAACACATGCATAGGATCACCACATGCACCAAAGCACCAGATACACTAGAGCACCACATTCACCCAATCTCTCATCCACCCACGCACTCAGGCACCACATGCAACTCAGCACTTATCAATTCATGCCTTAATGCACCCACGCACCACATGCACCAAGGCACCACATTCACCCAAGAACCACATGCACCCAAGCAGCAAATTCATACATGCACCACATACACCCAAGCACTTATGCACGCATGGACTCATGCACCCATGCACCACATGTACGTGAGCACCACATGCACTAGAGAACCACATGCACACAAGCACCACATGCACCCAAGAACCATGTACACCCAAGTACCACATGAACCCAAGAACCAGATGCACCCATGAACCACGTACACCCAAGGAACAAATGCACCCAAGCACCACTTGCGCGTGAGCACCATATGCACACAAGCACCACATGTACCCGAGCACCACATGTACCTGAGCACCACATGCAACCGAGAAGTTATGCACCCATGCACTTCTGCACCCAGGCATGAAATACACCCAGACATCACATGTACCCAAGCATGCACCGCATGCATGCGAGCACCATTTACACTAGTGAACTTACAAACCCATGCATCACATGCACTACATGCACCCAACTACCACATCCACCAAAGAACCATGTGAACCCGAGAACCACAGACACTCGAGCACCACATGCATCCAAACATCACATGCACACAAGAATGTATGCACCCATGCATCACTTAAACCCAAGAACCACATGCACCCAAGCACCCCATGCACCAGAGCATCACATGCACCCAACCACCATTTGCACCAAAGAACCATGTGCACCCAAGCATCATATCCACCCGAGGAGTTCTGCACCCATGGACCATGAGCACTCAAGCCACATGTAGGCGACCACTTCACTCACCCACACACCACATAAACCAAACCATGTATTTACCCATTCACCACGTAAACCAAAGCAATAGATTCATTTGAACACTTATGTTGCCATGCAGCACATGCACCCAAGCACGTGGGGACATATGGGCCACTTGCACCCAAGCAACACATGAACTCGTGCACTTATGCACCTTTGCATATGCACACCCATGCAACACATGCACCTGAGCACCACATGCACATGAGGACCACATACACCTGAGTGCTTATGTACCCATGCAGCACATAACCTCAAGCACCACATGCACCTGAGCACTTCTGCACCCATGAATCCCACGCACTTAAGTACCACATGCACGTAAGCCCTTAGGCAACCATGAACCACATGCACTTGAGCACAACATGCACGCCACAACTTATGCACTCGTGCACCATATGCACCCAACCACCACATACACCCGAGCACTCATAAACCCATATACATATGCACCCATGCACATTGAGAACCCGAGAACACATGCACCATAGCACCACATGCACCTGAACACTTATGCACCCATGCAAAAAGTACACCCAAGCACCAAATGCACCAGCACACCACGTACACCCAATCACCACATGCACTTAAGGACTTTTGCACCAATGCATATATGCAGTGATGCACCACATGCACCCACTCCAAACATGTATCCGAGCACCATATTCACCCAACAACCACATGTACCCCAGCACCACATGCACCCAAGAATTCATGAAACATTGCCTTTATGCGTCCGTACACCACATATACGCATGCACCACACGCACTCGATCACCACACGCACCCAAGCACCACATTCACCCGAGCACCAACTACATCCAAGCACTTTCAAACTCATGCACTTATTAACCCATGCACTATATGCGCCTGAGCACCACGTGCAACAAAGCACAACATGAACCCGAGCACCACATGCACCTAAGGACCACATGCACTAAGGCCCCACATCCTCCCGAGCACCACATGCACTCAAACATGTATCGACTTGAACACCACATGCTCTCGACCACTTCTGCACCCATGCACCACATACACCCAAGCACCATATAAACCCAATAACCAAATGCACCCAAGCACAATATCCATCCAAACACTACATGAATCCAAGCACATATGCACCCATGCACTAATGCACTCATGCATCACATGCACCCATGCACCTCATGCACCAGAGCACCACATGTACCCGAGTACCAGATGCACCCAAGAGCCACATGCACCAATGTACCACATGCACTCAAGCACTTCATGCACTCAAGCACCACATGAACAGGAGCACTTATGCACCCATGCACTTATGCACCCATGCACCAAAATCACCCGAGCACCACATGCACATGAGAACCACTTGCACCCAAGAACTTAGGCACCCATGCACTATGTACACCCAAGCACATGCACCCAGGCACCACATACACCTGATCACCACATGCACCAGAGCACAAAAGCACCCATGCACTTATACACCCATGAAACACATGTACTCAAGAACCACATGTACCTGAGCATCACATCAACCTGAGCACCTCATGTACCTGAGAAACACATGCACCCAGGCACCACATTCTCGTGACCACCACATTCACCCAACCACCACATGCACAAAAGCACTTATGCACCCATGCACTTATGCACCCATGCACNTGCTCGGGTGCTTGTGGTTCATGGGTGCATGGGTGTATATGTACATGGATGCATGTGGTGTTGGCGTGCATGTGGTGCACAGTTTCATAAGGGTGCACAAGTGATTGGGTGCATGTGGTGTTCAAGTGCAAGTGGTGCATTAGAGCATACATTATTGTGTGCATGTGGTGCTTAGGTGCATGGGGTTCATGGGGGCATTAGTGCTTGGGTGCATGTGCTTCTTGGGTGTATGTTGTGAATGGGTACGTAACTTCTCAAGTGCACATGGTCCTCTTGTGCATTTGGTACTGGGGTGCATTGAGTGCATGGGTGTAGACGTATATAGGTTCATAAGTGCTCAGGTGCATGAGTGCTCGAGTGAATGTGGTGCATGTGTCCATAAGTGCCTGTGTGCAAGTAGCTTTTGGGTGCATGTGGTGCATGGGTGCATAAGTGCTTGGATGCATGTGGTGCTTCAATGTACGCGTTGCATTGGTGCATTAGTAATTGGGTTGATGTGGTGCGCGGGTGCATGTGGTGCTTAGGTGCATGTGGTGGTCGGGTGCATATGGTGCTCTAGCGCAGTTGGTACTCGGGTACATGTCGTTCTTCGGTTCATGTGTTGCTCTGGTGCATGTAGTGTCCAGGTGCATGTGGTGTGTGGTTGCACAAGTGCATAAATGAGTCACTCCTTGGGTACATGTAAATCTTGGATGCATTTAGTGATCAGGTGCATGTGGTTTTTGAGTGCATGAGGTGCGCAAGAGAAAGTGGTACTTGGATGCATGTGGTTCTTAGGTGCATGTTTTCCTTGGGTGCATGTGGTTCTTGGGTGGATGTGGTACTTGGGTGCATGTGGTGCTTTGGTACTTGGGTACATGTCGTGTGGAGGTGCACGTGATACTCAGGTGCATGTGGTGCATGAGATGCTTGGGTACACGTGGTGCTTTCATGCATGTGGTGCATGGGTGCATAAAGGCATGGATTCATAAGTGCTTGAGTGCATGTGGTTCTTGGGTGGACATGGTGCTTGGTTACGCGAGCTTCATGGGTGCATAAGTGCATGGGTGCGTAAGTTCTTGTGTGCATATGATGATGCATTGTGCTCAAGTGCATGTGGTGGTCAGATGCATGTGGTGCTCTGGCGCATATGGTGCTCGGGTACATGTGGTGCTTGGGCTCATGTGGTGCTCGGGTGAATGTGGTGCTTGGGTGCATGTGGTGCATGTGTGTATAAGTGTATGGGTGCATGGGTGCATTTGGTGCTTGTTTGCATTTGGGCATTCCTCGAGTGCATGTGGTTCTTAGGTGCAAGTTGTGCTTGGTTGTATTTGGGGCATGTGTGCATAAGTGCTCAGGTACATGTGATGCTTACACACTTTTGGTGCTCATGGTGCATGGGTACTCAAGTGCATGAGTACATACATTCTCTGGGGGATATGGTGGTCGGGTTCATCTGATGCTTGGGTGCATGTAGTAATGGGGTGTAGTGCTAGGATGCATGTGGTTCGTGTTGGACACTGACCCATCTGGCTCAGTTTGAGGTCCACATGAGCAAGTTCCAGGAAACTACCAGATGCATGTGCAGATCGTCAATCTGACATCACCATTGGAAATATCAGGTAGAAAAATGTTTGCGGTCCAAGTTTCACGCCAATGGAATAGTTGTTATAGGAGATATGAGAATTTGAAATTTCCAGGGTCATCGACTACTGGTATCTGGGTGACCATGGGCGACGGCTCCATGCCTTAGCCAGAGAAAAGAAAAAGGTAAGAGTTCCAGGATCAAAACCTGATGAGACAAATATCCAAAAAGGTCCTAGATTCTTGGATTTCCTTTTCAAAGTGTGCTGACTAGGCAAAAGGTACCTTTCCTTGCTTTTTACGTGAAGTGAGATCATTGTGTGTTAGCCATGGATACATGGTGATTCTCCATGGGATTGTGGATTCAGGGACCACTAGGTTTGAGCCATGAGAGCATTCTCTAGTTCTCTATGTTGTGTGTGATTGGTTAGCCTGATTGCTAGGCTGATTTCCTCTCTTGTGTGAGATTTTGGACTCTAGTGTGTGAGGCTTAGCCTCCATGGCTAAGTGGTGTGGCTTGTGAGAGGGCTGACTGGCCTAAGCTCTAGCTAAATATGTAGTTCATCATTTTTGGTGACTTAAGAAAACCATTCATCAGCACATTTGATGCACTTTCAGTCGCACATTTTTGTTGCTCCAAGGCTACATCTCTCCTCGAGATCCAACACTTGGCATCAGAGATAGATTCTTCTAGTTTCAGCCTGCGCAGGCCGTCACTTTGAGAGTGATGGGTAAGGTGTCTTGAAACAATTTTACAATTGACTAGTGGTTTTTGTTGTTCACAAGGAGAGCTTTTCAACAAGCCCAAGATTGCAAAGATCCAATGGTCGGATGTAGAGTTATGATCAAAACGAGGTTCACCGGGGATACTCTCGTCTCTCTGAGTAAGACAGTTGCCTTGTAATGACAATGCTCTGTCGTTTCTTACTCAAATTGAAAAATCAGTACATGAAAAGCAACTTATTTATGCTTAGGTTTCCATTGGTGCAAAAATGTTTGCATTCCATTGGCAAGTTTGGGAGAAACATCGTTTTCAAGTTGGCTTGTCTGAGCTGGAATAGCAACAACAGAAAACCCTGTTTTCAAAAGGGGATAACTTTCAGAATTCCCTGCTGATAACCCTGT
>SZWC01023682.1:28137-39548 GCA_023375785.1 Penium margaritaceum
AGAGAGCGAGAGAGCGAGAGAGCGAGAGAGCGAGAGAGCGAGAGAGCGAGAGAGAGCGAGAGAGAGCCAAAGAGCGAGAGAGCGAGAGCGAGAGCGAGAGCGAGAGCGAGAGCAAGCGAGAGAGAGAGAGAGAGAGAGAGAGAGAGAGAATGGAGGAAATTTTTACAGCTTGGTAAACAGAAGTCTAGGTTAGTATGTTAGTGTCTAGGCTTTGATGGCAGTGACGTCAAAGCCAGGCATGTCAAAAGATGTGGAGAACTTCTCCACGTCCTCCTTCAATGCCTTCAGGGCAGCATTGTTCTCCAGTCCCTTATTGAAGTCCTTCAAAAGCTTGCCATGCTCCTTTTGTACATCCAGGGAGATGTTCACTGCCTGCTCCAAGAAATCTGCAATCTTCTCGAAGTCCTTCTCTACAAGACCTCGAGAGGTCATTGCTGGTGCGCCTGCATAACCCCAAAGCACACGACCAAGGCACCAGGAAACCACAGCGTTCAATCCGAGCTCAGTCACTGTACAATTTGCTTAGTTCCAGCAGACAGTGATGGTACATCCGCAAAACATCACGCAGCCAGTCTTGAGATAGATTTGTGGGCAGTTGCCTTCTTCAGACTCTGTTCCGAATGAAGGTAAGGACAAACCACTTACCAATTCGGACACCACCAGGGGCAAGTGCGCTGCTGTCACCGAAGACCGCATTCTTGTTCAGTGTGATGTGGGCCAAGTCACACACCTTCTCCAGCTTGTTGCCTGCAACGTCATTCCCATTATGCAGATTCCAAAGCAGCGGTCACTGAGTTGATCACTATTACCCGTTCTCTGCTGCCTCTGTCAAGCCAGAGTAAAGTCTGTGCACTGTCAAAAGCGATGCTTCTTGCAGAATAGGGGACACCCCAACCCCGCAGCATCCGGAACTGGATTGCCACTATGAACCCTTTGAGAAGGTCCATTCCTGTATCCAGTGTGAGTTGCACCTAGTTTCTAGCAAGAAGTGCATCTCACAGGACAACTCACCAGTAAGGCCAATTGGGCGCAGATCCCACAGCACAAGGTGGTTGTCTGTGCCATCAGTGACAAGCTTGTAACCCTTCTTCACCAGAGCCTCTGCAAGAGCTTTGGAGTTTGCCCTCACCTGCAAGAGAGCCAGGGGAATCAGAACTGCTGCAGACGACGCCAGCAGGGGCGTGTAATGGTTCAGGTGATAAGAATTTGTGAGACTGAGCAGTCACGATGACATTGTTTGAGATGTGATGTTTGACACAATGTCAGAAAAGCATTAAGAGTTCACCTGCTTCGAGTACTCCTTGAATTCAGGTGTCGCGACCTGCTTCAAGGCGACGGCAAGGGCACCAATTTGGTGGTTGTGGGGACCGCCCTGGAGGGAGGGGAAGACCGCAAAGTTAATGCGGTCCTCGTAGTCGTACTGGAGGCCCTCAGGCTCACCCTTCTTCGCAGGCTTGGGGCCCTTGCGGTAGAAGATCATGCCAGCACGAGGGCCCCGCAGGCTCTTGTGCGTAGTCGTGGTGACAATGTCACAGAACTCGAAGGGGCTGGCCAGCTCCTGCTCCAATGCACAAGAGGAAGAAGGGCGAATGAGGTGCGTGTCTAACATCGTTTTCGAATAGAACATCCCAATTCTCACATTGGTAAAAGATGCATCCTCCTGCCATCCTGATCGGACTCTCTCCTCTTCTCTATCTCGCGTGCAAAACAGGAAAGACGAGGAATTAGTCAGAAGGGACTGCAACAGGTGCACAGGATGAAAGTCTGCCTTCGTAGAACCAGCATCCAATGACCCACAGAACTCCAAGAGTGCAGGGAGGCAGTACCTGTACATTCATTCTTCCACACCTGCCCAATGTCCCGGCCTTGTATCACCTCATTCCCTAGACGTGCCAACTTTGCAACTCTCAAGGTGAGGTGGGTTCCACAGGCCGGGCCTCACCTGCGATGCCACGAGACCGCTGACGTGCGCCATGTCGCACATGAGGAGGGCACCGCACTTGTCCGCAATGGCCTTGAACTTGGCGTAATCCCAGTCCCTGGGATACGCGCTGCCGCCGCACACGAGCATCTTCGGCCGGAAATCCATGGCCTTCTCCTCGAGCTTCTCGTAGTCGATCAGGCCAGTCTCGCTCGACACCTTGTAGGGCAGGCTCTCGAAGAAGATAGAGGTGGCAGAGATCTTCTTGCCGCCAGCAGTGTAGTAGCCGTGCGTTAAGTGGCCGCCCGACGGCAGGTCCAGGCCCATGATGCGGTCGTGGGGGTTGAGGAGAGCGGTGTAGACTGCGAAGTTTGCGGGGCTGCCAGAGTAAGGTTGCACGTTCACCCCCCACTTTGCAGAGTCCAGGTGGAATGCCTCGAGGGCGCGCTTTCTGCACAGATTCTCAATCTCGTCAATGTACTCGTTGCCGCCGTAGTAGCGTGCGCCTGCAGCGTGCACGACAGGAAAACGCAGCTTGCGGTTGATGACGAGGGAGGTCATCCCGCGATCCAGGTGAAGCCGGTGTCTCGGGAGTATAACTGGCAACATGCACATAGCTAAGATCTTTCCCATGGGTAAAGGAAGCCCTCTAGAAGCAGTGGTTGGTCTCACTTGCGCAACAATAAAGCCGCTCGCCAGTGAACCGAATCGCATTTCAGTCGTCCTTCACTGCCGAAGACGGCTTTGTCATGTTTGTTTCGGCACGAGGGCATTCTTCAAATGTGTGAAACGCAGTGATGAAACGTCCTAAGGCAGACGAGTAAGACGCATACTTCGCACGAAGGATATCAAGTGTACCGACCTGCACTACCTCAGAGAACAGGGACACTTGTCCTCAAGCCGCTATGGGGTAGAAAAGATCGTCTTCTTATTCGAGAGGTGGCATGGACGAGGACCGTGGTTGGCAATACCCAAGCACTTCGATTTCTGCTGTATTCCTTCAGGGATCCAAAATCCGGGGACGGGGACCGGGGAGACAGGTGTGAAGTAGCGAGCTCACCTGGAAGGCCTTCGGAGTACTTGTTTGTGAGAGCGCTGCCAAGAGCTTCCATCACCGCCTGCGACGTGAAGTTTTCGGAGGCGATGAGCTCGATGCCCTTCCACTGCCTCGTCTTCTCCTTTACGATCAACCCGAACATCTCGGGATCTGCAGCCTCCAGGGTGGTATTGCCCCATGCCTTCACTGACGCCATTGTCACTGACTGAGTACGGAAGCGGCTTCGGGTCTGGTCAGAGAGAGACGAGCAGTTCGATGGACTTCACAATTCTCTCTTCGTCTGGACGAGTGAGTGACAACAACTGCTCATGATTTGGGAACCACTGGAGATTTCAACGGCCCGCTTCACCAAGGCGAAGGCACGGGTTGATGTTCCGCTACTTCTTGGCAGCAGCTGGTGGCGCCACCTGTCTGACGTGCTGGCGCCAAAGCGGCACAGGCAGCGACTCACCGTCAGCCCCTAGGTGCGCCTGCCTAGGCAGCCCTTGGACTGGCAGCTGCTGGGTCGGCCAAGAGCGTTGCCTGCTGTCGCCGCATCACTGCTGTGCTGCCATCCTGCGCGTGCCGATGTGCCGAGGCACCTTCCCGCCATCCTCGGGGGTCAGCCACGTCGACAAGTCCGCAGCAGAATTTGACAAGAAACACAGTAATCTCTNGAACCACTGGAGATTTCAACGGCTCGCTCCACCAAGGCGAAGGCACGGGTTGATGTTCCGCTACTTGTCGGCAGCAGCTGGTGGCGCCACCTGTCTGACGTGCTGGCGCCAAAGCGGCACAGGCAGCGACTCACCGTCAGCCCCTAGGTGCGCCTGCCTAGGCAGCGCTGGGACTGGCAGCTGCTGGATCGGCCAAGAGCGTTGCCTGCTGTCGCCGCATCACTGCTGTGCTGCCATCCTGCGCGTGCCGATGTGCCGAGGCACCTTCCCGCCATCCTCGGGGGTCAGCCACGTCGACAAGTCCGCAGCAGAATTTGACAAGAAACACAGTAATCTCTCGTAACTCTTACGTACAAACTAGCTTCAACTCTGTGCCGCCAAACAGAAACAACCGACAGCCAGTTGTTTAATTTCTCACTCTTGTGGTAAATGTGTGTGGTTCAGCGAGCAAAACTTGCTCCTGCCGCGCGTTGCGCAAAAAGGAGCACTAGACCCACGTGGCAACAACGAACAGCCAATGGTTGACAAGAACAGCCATCGCGGAACCTACGTTGCAGGTCTCCCCGAAAGCACTCCAAAAGCGCGAAAACACTCATTAGGTAACGGGCAAATTTGCCCCGATTCTCGCAAACCAATTTCCGACCTACCTCCTATTCTCAGAATTACATCACAAAGCCACCGTTACGTGGGTGTAACCATATACCCATCGAATTCTCCATACATCACCCATATCTACAGACCGCTCTTTAATGGCCCCATGTCCAGAGCTAGAAAATTTTATGTCTGCCATACCATGTGCTCGCGGATTTAGAACTCCATGTCCACAAAACGCAGAATAAGAACGTCATGTCCACATGTTTTTGTTAAAACAACCATGTTTTCACACCGGGCTACACTCTCAAAAACAATATTTTTGAACGGAACCGTCCGTGATCGGCCATTGTGTGGTGCGGTCACGACAAATGGCACTTTCACTTGACAAGTACAAAAGAAGTGTCTCGCCGATTTCCTCTGCAAACGGGCGTAGCGTTGAGCGTGTACATCATGGATGTTTGAAACTGTAGCAGCAAGGATTAGAAAGCGCGTCCATTTTGGGGAGGTGTTTCCACTCCACGTGGATGGGATGTGTACAAACCGGTCGATGAGTCACTTCCACGGGTTTCCAATGGAACCCACTAGTCCATGCCGCAAATCATTCCTCTGACGCGGTTATCCTTTGTCAGCGTTAAGACTGCATTGGGTTGTGAAAGGTCACAAACCTGAATGACATGACAGTTTCAACCGCGAACGTACATTACAAAAACGCACTAAAGGTTCCCGGAAGTTTGCTATCAATCATGTACAGACTCCTTCCCCCTTGGCATCTCACAAGGCAAGAATGTCTTGGGGAATGAGCCCTACCCCTACCAAGGTGCCTACACACAATGGGTGGTTTGTGGACGTCCCATGGCCTGAACTAAGCGAAGCAAGGCGACAGTGGAAGCTCATGGGACCGAAGACATGCACTCTACCCTCAGATCTTCATTCATGGCGAAGCCGCAACCCCGGAAGTGATTTGTTGGATTACTGGACACCGGATGCCTTCACCCCGGCCCAAAGATTATCCGAACAGTTGGGAACCCCGGGAGTCTACGTACCCGTTAGTGGACGAGGTCATAACGCATCTTTCAAGGTTGTGAGACTAATGGATGGTTCAACATCACACTCATTTTTCACTAACAAGTCACTTTCCCCACTCACACATGAAATGGGAACATAACGAGTCCAGGATGGTGTTGTATGTGAGAAGATGTAGGTAGCCACAGACACTATGCTAGCAAGCAAGTGAGTGGCAAGCAATGAAGTACGCCATGGATCGGAGAACGCCCACGACTTAGAAAAGTGGAAGCAGTAAAGACACAGCTTAACGAGAGTGAGTAGTGAGCGAGGTGGTGAGAGCCAGTTGACCGGGCCACCCACGCGAGACACTCGTCGTGGGGCCCGGCCGCCACCCAGGGATCGAACCTGACCCTGGAGCGAGCGAGCTCAGGCGGTTTTTCACACGCCGGAACAAGCCGGACGTGTGGTCCCGAGGGATCAGCAACCCGGTTCACCACCCTAGGAACATGCAAGTATTCAATTAACTAACAAGCATGCAATCCTAAAAGTGTATCCCCATTTTGGCACATGAGGTTATTACTAAACCAAGGCTTGTGACAAGGCTGGCGCTGCAGCCACCACTTGGCAGCTTGATGGAGGCACCTCCACTGTGCACTTCATGTTGCACAACAGTCTTGCACCAGAGAGCCTTAATCCAGTTTAATCACCTGCAGTGGTGAGGTGTGTGCATGAATGGAGACAAGAGGGCACTTGCGTGTGTTTGTGACAATAACCAACACTCCCCCATGACCCACAGACGAACAGGCCTCACACACACCGAACATAGAACGAGGTGGACAACACAGGATTCACATCAACCGGCGGCATCACGAGAGCACAGCAAGCCAACAACATGCACGGCCGCTTTGAACATTCCACTGCTGAGCGCTTTGGTGAGAAAGTCTGCACGTTGTTGACGAGTGTCGACCCAGACAACCTGAACTTCCCCAGCGACAATGCGCTCGCGTACAAAGTGATGCTCAATGTTGATGTGCTTAGTGCGAGAGTGATGCATGCCATCGTGCTCAGCAATCGCCTTCGCACTCTGGTTGTCACAGCGCAGGGTGATGCAATGAATGGGAACACGCAACTGCTGCAACAGGCGGGACAGCCACACACTCTCACACGTACCTGCACCCAGTGCCACATACTCTGCTTCACTGGAGCTCCTGGCAACACAACCCTGTTTTCCACTCTTCCAGGAGACAGCAGTCCCTTCGACGAGGAAGATGTAACCGGTGCGGCTGCGAGCATCTGTGTCATGTGCCCAGTCGCTGTCTATGTAGCCGTCAACGACTACAGAGGGCTGAGCACGGTAGCAGAGTCCTACGCGTGCAATGGACAACGCGTAGCGGACAACGCGCAGTGCGGCCTTGAGATGCTTCTGTCGAGGCTACTGGGAGAACTGGGCAAGGAAACTGACTGCGAAGGCCACGTTTGCCCAAGTGGTGGTGGCGAGGTACATGAGGGAGCCGACAACACTGAGGTAATCGGTGACGTTGACAGGCATTCCCAACTGTGCTGAGTCCAGTGACTTCAGCAGACGCTGACCTGCTATAGTCATCGGTGTGGAAGCGGTGGGGATGTCTGCAAGCAGCGGAGCAAAGCGCTCCCCCAGTGTGCGTATGTACGCAGCCTGGTGCACATGCAGGGTGCGACGCTGACGATCACGCTCAAGCTCCATCCCCAAAAACACCCGTGTAGGACCTAGATCCTTCATCTTGTATGCAGACTGCAGCAGGTCTTTCACTGACTGGACAGCTGCCGGGCTGGGTGAGGCAATGAGCAGGTCATCAACGTAGACCAACACCGCCACAAACGGCTCTGAGGGGGCGCTCAAGAAGAGCGCTGGATCAACCGTGCTGCGACGGTAACCTCCCCGCTCGAGAGTCGAGGAGATCTCCATGTTCCAACACCGCGGCGACTGCTTGAGCCCATAGAGGGCTTTGCGCAGTCGCCAGACCTTGCTCGTGCCATCGGTGAAGCCCGGGGGCTGTATCATGTAGATCTCTTCATCGAGCTTCCCGTGCAAGAAGGCGTTGTTGACNAGGACCTAGATCCTTCATCTTGTATGCAGACTGCAGCAGGTCTTTCACTGACTGGACAGCTGCCGGGCTGGGTGAGGCAATGAGCAGGTCATCAACGTAGACCAACACCGCCACAAACGGCTCTGAGGGGGTGCTCAAGAAGAGCGCTGGATCAACCGTGCTGCGACGGTAACTTCCCCGCTCGAGAGTCGAGGAGATCTCCATGTTGCAACACCGCGGCGACTGCTTGAGCCCATAGAGGGCTTTGCGCAGTCGCCAGACCTTGCTCGTGCCATCGGTGAAGCCCCGAGGCTGTATCATGTAGATCTCTTCACCGAGCTTCCCGTGTAAGAAGGCGTTGTTGACATCCATCTGCTCTAGTTCCCAGTCGTGCTGGGCGACGAGACTCAACAGTGCTCGAGCCGTGGTATATCTTCCGACCGGTGCGAAGGTCTCATCAAAGTCAACGCCGAGGATCTGGGAGAACCCCTTTGCTGTGAGACGTGCCTTGTACAGGTCGACTGTTCCATCGGGCTTCAGCTTACACCGAAGGACCCACCGGGCGGAGACAGCCTTGCGACCTGCAGGCAGATCCACTAGCTCAAAGACTCCATGGTCTTGGAGGACTGTTAGCTCCTCTTGCATGGCCTTCTCCCAGAGGGCAGCGTCCGCCGCCTCACGAGCCTGCCGGACAGTGGTGGGCTCAGGAGGGAGAGTGGGGAGGCCAGCAGCCGAAAAAGCATGCGGCGACATAACCGGCGACAGTAGACTCAAGAGCACTGTGGAACTTGTGGGCTACAAGAGCATAGCCAACTGCAGAGTTTGGGTGTACAACGCTCTAAGACAGGCCCAGTGCATCAAGGCTGGTGGGGCGCAGTGAGGGACAAGCTGAGGATGTGGCTCTGGAGCGGGTGACTCGCTGAGAGGCAGTGGACGAGCTTGCCAGGAGAGACTCAATAGGTGCCCTAGAAGAGGAGGTCTGAGCAGACTGAGAGGGAGGAAGAGGACGAAGTCTCCCCCCACGAGTATAAGGCTCTGGATAGGGGAACCGAGCCTGAGACGGGTCGCCTGCGGTGGTGTCAAGCACCGGAGAACCCGCAGCCCCAGGAGATGAGCTGGGAGTAGAGTGGGCGGTGGACTGTGCGGGAGTGGGCACCGAGTGTGAGGACTCGGGAATGGCGGGAGACGGTGAAGACACAGGGCTGCCGGCTGAGGGGAGTGACCCGGACTCCGGGGAGGGCACTGGGGCCCCCGACTCAGAAGAGACTGAGTCCTCGTCATTGTCTGTAGGAGTGACAACAGGGGACGCTATGTGAGAGGGAGACGTGGACGCCCGGAGATCGGAGGCTGGAACAGACCCACCCCCCCCAAGCCGACGAAGCGAGGAGAGAGAAGACGGAGGAGGGACATGGGACAAGTCACGGGGGAAGACGTCCTCAAAGAAGAGGGCGTCACGTGACTCGATGACACGGGAACGGTCGGGGTCCCAGAAACGCCACGCCTTAGACATGGCAGAGACACCAAGAAAATTACAGAGGCGAGCACGAGGACTCACTTTCAGTCCAGCTTGCACGCTGTTGCAAGCTGCTGCTGCTGCTGCATCATGCTGCTAGCTGCTGCAAGCTGCCGTTAGCTGCTGCAATCTGCCGCAACCTGCTGCTAGCTGCTGAAAGCTGCTGCTAGCTGCTGCAAGCTGCTGCTGCACGCTATTGCAAGCTGCTGCTGCTGCATCATGCTGCAAGCTGCTGCTAGCTGCTGCAATCTGCTGCAACCTGCTGCTGCTGCAAGCTGCTGCTAGCTGCTGAAAGCTGCTGCTAGCTGCTGGAAGCTGCTAGTGTACGCTGTTGCAAGCTGCTGCTACTGCAAGCTGCTGCTAGCTGCTGCAATCTGCTGCTGCAAGCTGCTGCTGCTGCAAGCTGCTGCTGCTGCAAGCTGCTGCTATGTGTACAATTTCAGCCGCCCATCGCGTTGCCACAGGCGACGCGATGTGCGGCAGGCAACGTCGGCAGCAAAGTCCCCGATGCTGGGATTTATTGGCTGGCGTTGGGGCCTGTTTCGGTTCAGATTCGGATTTCATCCGAATCCAAACTGAAACGGTCAATCCGAACATACACGCGTTGGGATCGGTTCGGATAGAATTCGAACCGATCCGAACTTCACGGCGGGCTAACCAAACCCGAACCGAACCGGAAAGACAAGGACCGAAACCGAACCGAGTAATGTTCGGTTCGGTTTCGGTTCGGATATAGGTGTTAGTTCGGATTCGGATTGGATGTCCGATCCGATCTAACAGCCCTCCATGTCACTTTGTGGGATGACGGTGTGTACAACTCTGTTCAGCGATGGCTGTGGCAACTCATATGCAGTGCACTGCAGTGCAGTGCAGAGCAGTGCAGTGCAGCATCTGCCCCTTGGACGGTTGGTTGGTCGGTGAGTCCGCCAAATTGGTTGGTCAGTCTGTTGGTTGGTCCGTCCGTCGGTCAGTCGGTCGGTCGGTTGGTCGGCCAGCCGGTCGGTTAGTCAGTCGGTTGGTCGGTCGGACAGTCAGTCGGTCGGACTGTCAGACGGTCAGTGGGTCAGTTGGTCGGTCAGCCAGTCGGTCTGTCAGTCAGTTCGTCAGTCGGCCGGCCGGCTGGTCTATCGGTCGGTCGGTCATTCTGTCAGACAGTCCATTGGTCGGTCGGTTGGTCAGTGCGTCGGTCGGTTGGTGCGTCGGTCGGTCGGTGCGTCGGTCGGTCGGTGGGTCGGTCGGTTGGTGCTTCGGTCAGTCCGTCGGTCAGTCGGTCGGTCGGTCAGTCAGTGAGTCATTCTGTCTACCTGTCTGCCTAAAGTCGTACATGTGCATGGCTGCGAAAAAGCATTCCTTCCATCTCCTCAAGGAGCACAAGCGCAGTCGAAGGCAGGGTTAGCCGTATCAACAGTTTCCACCCTTCCTGTGAGTCTGGAGCAGATGTCCACACTCCCTCCCTCCCCCCCCCTTCCCCGAAACCGTGTCCAAAAGCTCAGACGATGGCAGGCTACCATTGGCAGGAGCACAGCAGCATAGCGATAAAGTCAAGCTCACTCACCACACTCCGAGGCACGCGAGCTGGATGGCAATGGAGGTGAGGTCGATGAAGTTCCAAAAGTTCTTGAAGTAGTTCAGGTACGACCCCGTCTCGTACTTTGTGTGCAGCAGCTCCAACGCCTCTCCCAAAAAGTTGCTCACCACAGCTGCCACCCACAGGATCTCCAGCACCAGACGGGCAATGTCCAGCGCCTCTGTGGAATACACCTACGTGTATGGACGCGGGGGGAGGGGGAGGAGGAGATCATCGCATCGTGTGGCACCGCATCGTTGGACAGCCAAAAAAACCGGCCCATTATGCAAAAAACCGGCATTACAAGAACCTTGGATTAGCTGGCTCAGAACCCTAGTTTGAATCGACACAAAAGAACAACGAGAACAACACATCACAACGACGCCGATGATGGAGAGCAGTGATTGTGGACTGAGCATGCTCTGTGCTCTGAAGCAACAGTGTGCGTGAGGTGTCATGCCCGTACATGCACACACGCGAGCCCATGATTATAGTCAACACCGATCAACTCTGACCAAATCCAAGTCGACCAAGTCGACCGACTCGACTCCAGTCGGTCAACTGGGACTCTGATTGAGTCGACCCTGGGTCAACAGCCTTGCAAGTGAGCCAACCTTCAAATCAGCCCACCGGGGCTCTTGGAACTCATCACAGTTTGGCCGAACTGCTGATGAAGTGAAAGTGGCAAATGAAAAGTTGTGTTTGTATGGGCTTCTTCTTGTTCTCTCTATCTCCCCCCCCCTTCTTTCGCCTGGGCCAACGACTTGCCGACTCAAAGTCGGCCCTCACCGACTTGACTTGCCGACTTTCCGACTCCAACTTAAGCTGGTGAGTTGATCGCAAACTTGGATACGAACAGCCTGCCTGACCACACGTCCCAACTCCCACAGACGTGTGCAACCCTATCTGCACCCCTGGCCACACATCCACCCTCCTGCCGGCCACCTGCCAATCCAACTCCTTGACAACACTCGCCTGACCGCCGGCATGCATGTACACACAGGCACACGCATACATGCATCCACACAGACG
>SZWC01023683.1:4047-15470 GCA_023375785.1 Penium margaritaceum
CTGCAGCTGAGGCCGATGCAATCAGGACGCCGGTGGTGACGTGTGATGGCGCGTCACAAGGGGCACCAGTGGACGTCAGCACCGCCGTTGCGGTGGATGCCCTGATGGAGCCGACAGAGCTGGAGGTGGTGTCTGCTGCTGTGGAGGCTGCGGTGGCAATGGACGCTGCAGCTGCTGTGATCTGGGTGGCAATATTGGCAGCTGCTGCTGCCAGTAGGGTGAGAGAGGCAGCTGTCTGTGTGTATGCTTCAGTTGCTTGGCCGACGGCCGTCACGGCCTGCCGTGCAGGAGCACCGCAGGCCCTAGCTGTTGCTGCAAAGGTCGCTGCGGCGCCGGCGGCAGCGTCAAGGATAGCACCAGCCAAACCTATCGAGTCAGTATGCAAGGGGAGAATGGGGATGACGCCAGGAACCTCGGGTGCAGTGGATGCATCAGCTGATCCTGCAGCGGTAGGGAGAGGTTTAGACGAGGGAGCAGCGGCAGGTTCGGTAGGCTCGGAACTGCTGTTGGGCTGCATCCTTGGTGAGAGAGGTGGTGACGGTGGGAGGTCATCCGGCGTGTTAACCTGGCGATCAATTTCTGCTTCCTCCCGCTCACGTTCGGCGTCAATGTCGTCCTGCTAGTAACTGTGGTCGAGCATACGCACCCACAATGGCACGTCGTCCGCCAGTTTGCGAGACTGAGAGATCTACCGCCGCAGTTGACAGACGATCAGCAGCCACACGGCACTGCAAGAGATGCAGTGCAGCGCGGTGAGGGTGCTGCTAAGGGAGAGCAGTTGCGAGAGGCGGCTGAGAAGGCCGGCTGCGCGAGAGATGCCAAGAGAGATGGCGGCCGAGAGAGGTGCTGCTGGGAGACGGCAGCTGAGGCAGCGACGTTGAGATCACGGCGACGTTGAGAGAGATCAGCTGGAGATGTTGGGTAGCTGGAGTTGGCGACTGGCACAGAGCAGACGCAAAGCGGCTGAGAGTGGCTGAGAATGGTTGCGAGCAGCCGAGAGTGGCTGCGGGTGACCAAGAGTGGCGATAAGTGGCCGAGAGCGGCCGAGGATGCCCAACAATGGTTCCGAGTGCTCCGAAGAGCGAGAGGGATGTGGATCCGCGAGACGGCGGTGAAGTTGTAACGAGAGGAGAAGACTCGCTACTGCGGTGAGGTCGGACAGGTGTTGCTTGACCTAATTTGCTCGGATGTACATTGAAGCTAGCGACCAGGATCGTGTGAGCAGTGGTGAGGTGTCTCGCCAGCTCTGATACCAGAAGTTGCTAGTAACCTTCCTAGGTCACGCGTGTGAGACCAAACAGGAACATGCAAGAGACATGCCACGCCATGGATGCGGAAAGCTTGCTTCACTTAGTTCGGTTCAACCAAGACAGAAGTGAGTGGGGAGCGAGCGTGACTAAGTCAACCGGTGAGTGTGCCTCGCTCCGGGCATCACGCCCGAGCGAGTGCACACCGCCACCCGGGGGTTGAGCCCGACCGCTTGGCTATCAACCGCACGGCGGCTACTCACCAATGCACGGGTGAACCCGGCACAGTGGCCCCCTAAGGATCAGCACCCGGGAAATGCAGCTCCCCCAGAAATACTCAAGGCAAGCAACATGATGCAGGGCACGGCAGTTAGAATGTACGGGCCCTAGCATCTACCGCATCACAGAGTCATAAGAGGCACAAGGAGTTAGACGATGGCACCATGTGTCTCAGAGGGAGCCCCGGGGTGAAGCTGTAGCGGTTGCAAGAGAGCATCAAAGACTTCTGCCAGAGCTGTCACGTCTGTTGCTTCCCCAGGTAGAGCCATGTCATTTAATCTGTACAATGAGATACACAGTGTGTGTTGGGCAAGAGGGCACAGAGTTGTGAGTGGCGAACGAACTTCAACAGTTAAAGTTCGTTGGCCACTCACAACTTTGTGACCTCTTGTCTCCACACATATTGCACACATCTGTACACATTGAATGACAATGGCTCTACCTGGGAAAGCTACAGGCGTGTCAGCCACGGCAGAAGGCATGGACGCTCTCGTGCTGCTGTTGCTGCTGGCCCAGGGACAACTCTTGGCACACATCTTGTCATTGTCTGATCCTCTTTGACTCTCTTGATTCTGAGATGCAGTAGATGCTAGGGCCCGTACATTTCTCACTGCCGTGCCCTGCATCATGTTGCTTGCCTTGAGTGTTTTTGGGGGGGGCTGCCTTTTCCGGTTGCTGATCCTTAGGGGGCCACCGTCCCGGGTTCACCCGTGCACTGGTGAGTAGCCGCTGTCTCGGTTTTATGCCGAGCAGTCGGGCTCGACCCCCGGGTGGCGGCATGTGCTCACTTGGGCGTGATGCCCGTGGGGNAGAGGGATGTGGATCCGCGAGACGGCGGTGAAGTTGCAACGAGAGGAGAAGACTCGCTACTGCGGTGAGGTCGGACAGGTGTTGCTTGACCTAATTTGCTCGGATGTACATTGAAGCTAGCGACCAGGATCGTGTGAGCAGTGGTGAGGTGTCTCGCCAGCTCTGATACCAGAAGTTGCTAGTAACCTTCCTAGGTCACGCGTGTGAGACCAACCAGGAACATGCAAGAGACATGCCACGCCATGGATGCGGAAAGCTTGCTTCACTTAGTTCGGTACAACCAAGACAGAAGTGAGTGGGGAGCGAGCGTGACTAAGTCAACCGGTGAGTGTGCCTCGCTCCGGGCATCACGCCCGAGCGAGTGCACACCGCCACCCGGGGGTTGAGCCCGACCGCTTGGCTATCAACCGCACGGCGGCTACTCACCAATGCACGGGTGAGCCCGGCACAGTGGCCCCCTAAGGATCAGCACCCGGGAAATGCAGCTCCCCCAGAAATACTCAAGGCAAGCAACATGATGCAGGGCACGGCAGTTAGAATGTACGGGCCCTAGCATCTACTGCATCACAGAGTCATAAGAGGCACAAGGAGTTAGACGATGGCACCATGTGTCTCAGAGGGAGCCCCGGGGTGAAGCTGCAGCGGTTGCAAGAGAGCATCAAAGACTTCTGCCAGAGCTGTCACGTCTGTTGCTTCCCCAGGTTGAGCCATGTCATTTAATCTGTACAATGAGATGCACAGTGTGTGTTGGGAAAGAGGGCACAGAGTTGTGAGTGGCGAACGAACTTCAACAGTTAAAGTTCGTTGGCCACTCACAACTTTGTGACCTCTTGTCTCCACACATATTGCACACATCTGTACACATTGAATGACAATGGCTCTACCTGGGAAAGCTACAGGCGTGTCAGCCACGGCAGAAGGCATGGACGCTCTCGTGCTGCAGTTGCTGCTGGCCCAGGGACAACTCTTGGCACACATCTTGTCATTGTCTGATCCTCTTTGACTCTCTTGATTCTGAGATGCGGTAGATGCTAGGGCCCGTACATTTCTCACTGTCGTGCCCTGCATCATGTTGCTTGCCTTGAGTGTTTTTGGGGGGGGCTGCCTTTTCCGGTTGCTGATCCTTAGGGGGCCACCGTCCCGGGTTCACCCGTGCACTGGTGAGTAGCCGCTGTCTCGGTTTTATGCCGAGCAGTCGGGCTCGACCCCCGGGTGGCGGCATGTGCTCACTTGGGCGTGATGCCCGTGGGGAGCGCACGCTCACCGGGTGCTAACTCTCTCGCTTCCCCCCTCACTCACTTGTCTTGCTTGTACCGAAGTTTATGAAGACAAGCTTTCCGCATCCATGGCATCGTGTTGCTTGTGCACATGGTTGCATATTCTCATACACTCAACCTAGGAAACTTCTGGGTAACTATTGGTATCAGAGCGATGTGAGTCATCTCGCCCACCGCTACTCGATCCTGGGCAGCCGCCTCTGCGCACGCCCGAGCCTCTCTCGGCCACCTAACCTCACCGCAGCAGTGACTCTACACTCTGCTTCTACGCGGCGCTGAACAACTGCGCCATATCGTTCCGCAGTGCTCGTCTGAGCGGAGGCTCACCGACGGACCTCTCCAAGCTTTCTCATTGCTCGGAGTCACCCAGATCACATTTCTGGCTGTTGTCTTCTCTCAGCCTGCCACTGTCGTTGACGCATATGTGTCAACTCGGCGGATCCAGACCTAATCACGTGCAGTCGCTCACTGCTGTCTTCCTCAGCTCTAGGAGTGACTGAGGCCGCGTCTGCCGCAGCTGCCCGTGACTCCGACTCTCGCCATCCAAGGACACACGCCCTCTTCATCTTCTTGGTGCCCTGTCCTGTCTCTAGGCTGCTGCAACCTGAGTGGTGCACTGCAACAAGGAGCTCTAGCCACCCCAGTAGCCCGCTTAGCTCTCCACGCTGGCGGACGACGACGACACCCTTCAGTGGGTGCGCATGCTTGATCACACCTACTGGCAGGACGATGTCGACGCTGCAGCAGAGCGAGAGAGGGAGGAGGTCGACCGTCAAGTCTACACCCCGGACGACCTACCACCATCACCGCCCTTGTCGCCTAGAATGCAACCTACCAGCAGTTCTCCACCTCCTGAACCGGCTGCTTCACCCATTCCTTCTCCTCAATCTGTTGCCGCAGGACCAGACACAGCATCCACTGCACCTGAGGTGCCCGACGTCATCCCGGTTCTCCCTGTCCTCACTGACTCAATCAGCTTAGCCGGGGCTATCCTTGACGCACCAGCTGGTGCTGCAGCCACCTTCGCAGCGACAGCAAGAGCCTGTCGTGCCCCTGCACAGACAGCTGCTGGCAGGGCTACCGAAGCATACTCACGCACAGCCACCTCACTCACTCTGCTCGCAACTCCAGCCGCCAACATCGCCACACAGGTTACAGCTGCTGCTGCATCCATTGCCACGGCAGTCTCCATAGCAGCAGATGCCACTTCTAGTTCCGTTGGTTCCATCCGAGCATCCACTGCCTCTGCAGTGCTGACGCCTACTGGCGAACCATGTGACGCATCATCATCCATTACTACCGGCGTCCTCGTGGCATCTGCCACCGCTGCAGTCGCTGGAGCTGCAACAAGAGGACTGCTGTGCCTTACCGTGGCGGTCGCGGGCTGGGTGGCTGTTCTATTTTCCTCAGTTGTAGCCGTCGTTCCGCCGCTCTTCAACCTTCTATCGCGTCAGTAGCTCGGTGAGCGTTACCTTCAGATCTATTCTTTCCTCCTTGCACTCTCAGCTTCCATTCCATCCTGCATCATGCCTACACCAGAAGAAACTATAGAGGCCCTCCAGGCCGCCCTTAGTGAGGCTCAAGCAGAACGCCGTAGGGCTGAGGATGAGCTTCATCCTGGACAGGAAGCCCAGCATGAGCTAGCTGCTATAGTAGCTGAGCTTGTCATTGAGAAACTGCGCACCATTCCCACCTTTTCCGCGGTTTTGCCTGCCACAAACTCTGCCTCAGCTGACTCGTCCGCTCCTCCTGGTGACACCGTTGCCAACTCTTCCTCTCCCTCTCTCTCAACAGCAGCCTTTACCCGTCTCCTGCCTCCAGCTCGACAGAAGGACTTTGAAACTCTGCCACCACAGTTTACTCCCAAGCTCACGTTCACATCCTGGGAAGTACGCTTCAGCGCGTGGGCCCAGGGTGAGCTTCTTTGGGAATACTAATCACCCGCCAAGGCGCCGTTTGTGCCAAAACCGACAGAAGCAGCTCGCGCTATGCGCGCGCTCATCAATGCCGGTCCAGAGAGTCTCCTCGACGACATTGGTACTTACAATGCAGACCCCTCCCGCGGCACACTGGCCGATCCCGTTGGCGCCTACGCGCTCATCCGCCGCCGCAAGACAGTGACTGGACACGCTGCTCAAAGCGCCCTCACAGTGCAATTCAACACCTTGCAGATGCGTGCACATGAGACAGCAAATGAGTATTGGGCGCGTAGTCTGCGCCTACTGCGAGATCTGGGAAAGGCTGCTCCAGGTCCTATTTCCGCCTGTCTCTCCATCGTTGCTGGTCTCATCCCTGAGCTGTCTCATTTGTATCTTCATGTCTTCCAGACTGAGCTTGAGCGTCTTGCTTCTGAGCCTGTCCCTGCTGATTCCCCACCTGGGATTGGCCCCTTCTTTGACTTCACTGCCTCTCGTCTGACGCACTGGTGGAATGCCCTCCAGAACAAGCGCATGCATCGCGCTGCGTTAGCTGCCGTCACTACCTCCTCCTCGTCCTCCTCTGCCGCAGTTTGCTCTCCCTCGTCTTCTTCACAGGCGATAGCACACTCCACTCAAGGTTCTTCCCGAGGTGGGGGCGGCGGCTCCAGTCGGGGGGGTGGTCGAGGGGGTAAAGGTTGTGGGGGTGGTCGCGGTGGCAAAAACTCGGTCGTCACTCCTGCTGACGTCACTTGCGGGAATTGTGGTGCCTCCGGTCACTCTGCACCAAAATGCCCTCCCCCCCGTGATGACGCACGGCTGGCCTCCTCCATGCGTGCTCACTGGGAATGCACCGGTGCTGCTGCCTCCTCTGCCGCTGCTGTGGTGACTACTACCTCCTCCTCATCATCTTCCATCGGCTCTGCCCTCTCCACCGCCTCTGCCCCCGTGCACCCAACACCTCCAACACCTAGTTCGTGGGGCTGGATTCCTCCTCCATCTGGACCCCCGTACTATGGACCTCCACCCTCTCACTATCACGTACCGCACTGGGCGCGTGACGATGGACACTTCTCTGACCGCTCCTCCGACCGCTCCTCAGAGCGCTCCTCTGATCGCCGTGACGAGGAGCGCACACTTGAACGTCGGGTGGCGGAACTTCTTCACCTTCGCTCTCAGGGAGGTGAGAGTATGAGTGGCCAGTCGCACGTGTCTGTTTGAGAGTTTGAGGACACCCTTCGCGGTAGTTCCTCCGGTTGCGTTCAATGGGAGTTGCTTGATGATTGTGCCTGGATTGAAGAATGGCAGTCACATACGTACCCTGCACGTCTCGGTCGTTCTGCCTCTGTCTCTTCCCGTGGCACTGTTGCTGTCTGTCTTGTTCTTCCCACCACTCGGGCCTCGTCCGGCCTCTGGATCATTGATTCTAGGGCCACTCATCACATGACCTCCTGTCGCTCGTCCTTCGTTTCCCTTGGCCCTGTTCAGTCTGTCCACTCTGTTCGCACTGGCTCCGGCCAGTTACTCCCTGTTCAGGGTGTTGGTGTAGTACGCTTCATGGGTCCTAGTGGTACCGTCTATCTCCCTGATGTCCTGTACGTGCCATATCTTGAAGTCAGCCTGCTCTCCGTGACCACCCTTGATGACCAGGGCATGGATTTTTCATCCAGCCGTGGCCTGGCCTCTATCTCACTTCGTTCTTCTGACCGTGTTGTTCTTCGTGGTGTGCGTGTTGATCGCCTGTTCTGTGTCCCGCTCACGTTGCCCTCTACTTCCGCTGCATCTGCTCTTGTTCATGTTGCACCCTCCCTGTCACCTGAGCACACTGATCTCCTGCATCGTCGTCTCTGTCACATTCACACTGCTGCCATCCAGCGCCTCCTTCGCCTTCGGCGAGCCCACGGTCTTGACCCTGCCACTTTTGCTCCTCCCTGCACTTCTACCTGTCTTGACTGTGCCAGTGGCAAAATGCACAGCTCACCCTTTTCCACCTCTGAGTCCACTACCACTCAACCGCTTGACCTAGTGCATACTGATGTCATGGGGCCCTTACCCAATGACTTCCTTGGTGGCCTTGGTCGGTACTTCCTCTGTTTGACTGATGACTTCTCCCGCTATCGCTGGGTCTTTCCCCTTCGTCACAAAAGCGACGTCACTGACGTTCTTGAGTCATGGCTCCCGCAGGTTGAGCGTGCCTGCAACAAACCCCTGCGCGCCTTTCGCAATGACCGGGGTGGTGAGTTTTTTGGTCCCACCTCTCGTTTCCTCACCTCTCATAGTGTCCGGGTCGAGTCTTCTGCCCCTTACACTGCTCAACAAAATGGTGTTTCTGAGCGTTGGAATCGCACCCTTGCTGATGGTGTGCGTTCCCTCATCTCTGCCTCTGGCCTTTCCCCTCTCTTTGCTTTTGAGGCAATGTCGTATATCACTTGGGTCTGGAACCGTGTCCCTCATGGCCCTCTTCCTCATTCTGTCACCCCCTTCGAACGCTGGACTGGTCAGCGTGCCGATCTTCGTCTTGCCCATGTCTAGGGTTGTCTTGCTTCCGTGTGGGTTCCCTCAGACCACCGTAATGGCAAAGTGTCACCTCGTGGCCGACTCTGTCTCTTTCTCGGCATCTCTCCCTTCTCCAACGCGTGGCGTTTTTGGGACCCCTCCCGATGTCGCGTCGTCGAGTCTCGTGATGCCCTGTTCTTTGAGCACCTATTTGAATGTGATACTTCTCGCCTTGGTGCCTCCCACGCTCCGCCCTCTTGAAGTGGGGGTGGTCCTCTGCCCCTTGGGCCTTCAGTGCTCTCCTCTGGGCGTCCCTTGTGGCCTCCCGTCGCCTCATCCATTGCACCGAGTCCGGCATTGCCCTCCTCTCCTTCTTCGCCCTCTGTGTCGTCTGCCCCTCTCACTGCGCCCTCTTCTTCGTCTGATGCTGACTCACCTGCATCTTCTGTCTCCCCACCTGGCGCTCTCTTTCCATCACGTGCTCTCTCTCCACAATCTGATCATGCGGTCTCCCCGCCTCCGGCTGTACAGTCACACCCTGATGTCTCTTCTGCTTGCGTGCACTGTCCATTCCACCGGTGTCACCCTACACTCGTGGCGGACGCCTCCGTGCCCTCCCCTCTCAGTCACACCCAGTGGTCTCTGGTGACCCCGGTCTCCGGGCTCTCGGTCTTGCTGTCTCCTCTCTGTCCACTGCTGCATCCATCATCCACCCCAATACTGCACTGGGGTACTCCCTTGTTGAGGATGAGTTCCATTCAGCTCTGTCCTCATCAGTGGCTGGATACGTTGCATCATGCTTTACTGCCGCTGGACTCTCGCCTCTACCACCTGAGCCTCTGACGGTGCAAACAGCGCGCACAGCCCCTGACTCCTCTCTTTGGGAGAAAGCCATGAAGGCTGGACTTGATGCACTTTCCGATCACAAGGTATACGAGCTTGTTGATCTCCCACCGGGTCGCAAGGCAGTTGCGGCCAAGTGGGTATATCGTCGTAAACTGAACCCTGACAACACTGTTGATCGCTACAAGGCACGCCTCACCGCAAAGGGATTCTCTCAGATCCCTGGTGTTGATTTTGATGAGACCTTCGCCCTAGTTGGTCGATACACCACAGCCAGGGCACTCTTGAGTCTAGTTGCTCAGCATGACTGGGAACTCGAGTAGATGGATGTTAACAATGCCTTCCTTCATGGTAGGTTGGATGAGGAGATCTACATGGTGCAGCCACCTGGTTTTTCAGACGGAACAAACCGGGTGTGGCGCTTGCGCAAAGCCCTCTATGGACTGAAACAGTCCCCCCGGTGTTGGAACCAAGAAATCACAGCGACCCTTGAAAAAGGAGGTTACAAGCAGAGCACTGTGGATCCAGCACTGTTCCTCAGTGGCCCCACCAAGCCACTTGTCGCCATCCTTGTCTACGTAGATGACCTTCTCATTGACTCTCCTGATCATGCCTCGGTCGCAGCAGCAAAGGCGCTTCTTCAGGCAACTTACAAAATGAAGGACCTTGGTCCGGCTCGAGTCTTTCTTGACATGGAGCTGGAACGAGACGGGGGGCGGCGCACCTTGCACGTCCACCAGGCTGCATATGTACGCAGCCCTGGGGGAGTGATTTGCCCCGCTCCTTACCTCCATCCCCACTGCATCCACTCCCATGACACCCACCGGCCAGTCCTTACTGAAGTCACGGGACATATCCACATTGGGGGAGGTGGTCGATGTAACCGACTACCTCCGTGTCATTGGGTCTCTGATGTATCTTGCCACAACCACTCGTGCAGATGTGGCATTCGCTGTGAATTTTCTCTCCCAGTTCTCCCAGTGCCCCCGTGAGCGTCATCTTGAGGCAGCATTGCGGGTGGTGCGGTATGTCCTCTCCACCCCCCGCATCGGCCTGTACTTTCGTGCACAGCCCTCGGCTGTCGTTGACGGCTTCACGGACAGTGACTGGGCACATGACTCCGATCCTCGCAGCCGAACAGGCTACATCTTTCTTGTCGGTGGCACTGCAGTCTCCTGGAAAAGTGGCAAACAAGGGTGCGTCGCTCGCAGTACCGCTGAGGCTGAGTATGTTGCGCTTGGTGCATGCACATGTGAGGCTGTCTGACTATGTCGTCTTTTACAGCAAGTGCATGTACCCATCCGTTGCATCACGTTGCGTTGTGACAACCAAAGCACAATAGCCATCGCAAAAAACAGTGGCATGCACCATTCACGCACCAAGCACGTCAATGTCGAGCATCACTTTGTTCGTGAGTGCATTGCTCCTGGCATAGTCCAGGTCACTTGGGTGGACACACGGTCTCAAAGAGCTGACTTCCTCAGAAAGGCCCTCAGTCGTAATGTGTTCAAAGGTGTTGTTCACTCTGTTGGTCTTCTCTGTCCACATAATCCAGGCTGATTGGTTCAGTATGCCCCCGTCATCTCTCGTGATTCCCTTGTGAGCCTCGGTTGTGTGTGGAGTGTTGTCTGCGGGTCATGGGGGAGTGTTAAAGTTCGTTAGCCACTCACAACTCTGTGACCTCTTGTCTCCACACATATTGCACACATCTGTACAGATTGAATGACAATGGCTCTACCTGGGAAAGCTGCAGGCGTGTCAGCCACGGCAGAAGGCATGGACGCTCTTGTGCTGCTGCTGCTGCTGGCCCAGGGACAAGTCTTGGCACACATCTTGTCATTGTCTGATCCTCTTTGACTCTCTTGATTCTGAGATGCGGTAGATGCTAGGGCCCGTACATTTCTCACTGCCGTGCCCTGCATCATGTTGCTTGCCTTGAGTGTTTTCTGGGGGAGCTGCCTTTTCCGGGTGCTGATCCTTAGGGGGCCACCGTGCCGGGTTCACCCGTGCACAAGTGAGTAGCCGCTGTCTCGGTTTTATGCCGAGCAGTCGGGCTCGACCCCCGGGTGGCGGCATGTGCTCACTTGGGCGTGATGCCCGTGGCGAGCGCACGCTCACCGGGTGCTAACTCTCTCGCTCCCCCCCTCACTCACTTGTCTTGCTTGTACCGAAGTTTATGAAGGCAAGCTTTCCGCATCCATGGCGTCGTGTAACTTGTGCACGTGGTTGCATGTTCTCACACACTCAACCTAGGAAAATTCTGGGTAACTACAAGAGATGGGTGGTGGGCTAGCCCTATTTCCCTCCAATCACCCAACAGAGGTTGTGGGGAGGAGGGGGACATGAAGGAGGGAAGGTACTAGTAGAACGAGTAGGGTTTGAGGGTAGTGAGGGAAACGACTGTTTTGACCTGTGGAGGATGATCTTAGATGTGGAGGATGATTTTACATCTGTTGGCAGTTAGACGTGTGAAATATGGTTTGATCTAGGCAAGGTGGTGTCACCATTGCCCGCTCGAACAGAGTGATCCGGCGGAAATGGTGGAGGGGGGGGGG
>SZWC01023684.1:14024-39546 GCA_023375785.1 Penium margaritaceum
GGGGGGGGGGGGGGGGGGGGGGGGGGGGGGGGGCTATTAGCGGTTTCCAGGCTGAAAAGGCCTCGACAGTGGTCCCACGCCCACTAGGGCAGGGTAAACGCTGCCGAGCTCTTCTGGCAGCGTCAATCACCCAACAGTGGTGTCAGCGGTAGTTGAAAACTCACTTGCGGCACTCCACCAGACCCCATGCCTAAGGACGCACCTGCCGGAGTTGGTAGTACCAGCTCCACTGTGAATGCTGGCGCTGCCGCCTCCGGTGCGGTTGGCGACACACCGGTTGTGACGCGGGACGAATCCCCGTGTAGTCAAAACTCGCTGGTATGTGGCCTGCGCGAGTTGCGTGAGCAGCAGGCTCAGCAGGCTGAACAGACGGCCAAACAATTGGCTGATCTGTTCAAGCTGTTTCGGGATGCAGGCCAGCCACAACAGCAACAGCAGCAGCAGCATCAGCAACAATAGCAGGAGCAGCAGCAACAGCTACTCCGCTGTGCGCAAGGGCAAGATGACTGTCAAGAGTGTCGTTGCTGCTGACCTCGTCGTGACTCTAGGAGCATTCGATGCTGAACCATCCGACCAGCTACCCGAGTCAGACTCAGACGCAAGCGATGAGGAAGGCATGTTACGCCTACGCCTTGCACAGTTGGAAAAGCGGCGTCGAACCTGCTCAGGGCATAAGGGAGTACCAATGAACAAAGCAGGCCCTAGCAACATGCCGAGGACAACCGCAGACCTGGCCTCTTTAGAGGACCAGCTGCTCCGCATGAGTCTGGGGTTGGAAGAAGGTCCACCGTCTCGGTCGCCAGCGCAGGTTGTCTCGGCGGCTTTGCGGACGACGAAGCCACCCAAGTGGTCTTAGACCGAACCCCCCACCTACAGACAGGAGGACAGCTATGCCACGTGGGAGCCACGGTTCCTTATGTGGCCAGTCAGTGAAGGGGTGTACCCGTACTACACCATACAATACCAGACTATAGACCCCTTGCAGGCAGCAACCGCCACCCGCGCCGCCTACGGTCTCTTGAAGGCCGTCCCGGAGGAGTACACCCTCGACTTCGAACCCTTTCTTGGTGATCCTTGCACCGGAGCTGGAGCTGACACGCTTGAGGCATGGAAGCTGACGACCACCCTTTTCGAAGGCGCTACCATGGCGACGAAATCATAGCGGCTGTCAGACTTCAACTCCCTTCGTCAGGGTGGACATGAGGCACCAGCTGACTACTGGCAATAAGTGATGCGGCTGTACAGGGCCTTGGGGAAAAATGGACCGGGCCAACTCATGGCATTCAACACCATTAGAATCGGTGTTGGGCGCGAGTACGCCAAGACCTTCGACAACTTCAGCCTGAGCAGCCTTCAGGAGATGGCCGACAGGGGCTTCCTTCTGTCATGGGCCAGAAAGCACTTCCTACACGTGGCAAGAGCAGGAGCCGCAAATGACGCCTGTCGTGGCGCGTCAGCCGCAGCCGTCACAGCAGTCCAGACATCATGCAGCTTCCCCCTTTCCTCCCTCCCATCGTCACTGCCGAAGACAACATTCGTAGTAGCAACTGGTTCCTCTACGGCAGTTCAAGGGAAGAAGAGAAACAACAACAGGAGGGGTGGAAAGGTTGGCAAGCAGCAGGCAAAGCCGGCTCGTGAAAGGCAGTGGGAGTGCTAGAACTGCGAGGGAGCACATCGTTACACGGAGTGCAAACTCCCCAAGAATTGGACAAAGATTGCGCAAGGACTGCAACAGGCGTTCAAGCAACGTGAGCGCGCCTCCGCACACACCACAGCCACGACTGACATGCAGTCTCCACCAGGAGCTGATGCAACCAAGCATAGCGCCAGCGACCTGACACCTCTGGAGTAGCAGCTTGCGACCCAGGCCCGTGACATCGCCGAGCTCCACCAGCTTCTTGGACTCACAACTCAGGGAGGTGCAAGTGCATTGACTAAGACGAGGGATTCAATCGTTGGATCTGTTGAGTCCGTGATGTGTAGTCGTGATGGTGGTGGTGGGGCATAGTGCGCCATTGAGTCTGTGGAGTCATTCATCGCACGTGATGGTACTAGTCTATCCGCTATCTTTGCCGCAGTATGCGCAGGTCACGAGGACCTATCCTGGCTTGATGAGTTGCAAGCACGTGTTGCCTGTGTTACGCAGGAGTCATCTGCTGAGTTGCCCCTGTCAACCGTCTGCACTGTTGGCAGTTGTTCAGTCACGTCGCCTGAGCGTGTGACGGATGCCACCTGGATCCTAGATTCAGTCACCACTCATCACATGACATGTCATCGCCGTGACTTTGTCGTCCTTGGTCCTATTGGCTCTGTGAAGTCTGTGCGTACGGCTGCTGGGCATGAGGTTCCTGTTCAGGGCGAAGGTGTGGTGCAATTCCATGGGCCGTCTGGGCCATTTTACATTTCAAACGTGCTATATGTGCCTGGCCTAGAACTTAGTTTGCTGTCTGGACGTGCCTACACATGGATGGGTCTCACTTTGGCATTCACCGGTGAGGATGCCACTGTCTCCGTTTGCGCCACTGCTGAAGTGGTGCTTTGTGGCAAAGCAGTCGGGGAATTGTACCACGTCTCCAGCTGCCCCACGTCGACCACTGTCACTAAATCCCCCACCGCACGAGTGTTCGTGACAGGCACGCTGTCGCCTAAGCATCCGCGTCTACTACATAGACGCTTGTGCCACATCCACTTGGATGTTGTAGACCGTCTGATTCACACCCAACCTGCTCTTGGTCTTGACGCAACGTCCTTTGAGGCGACGCCCAAGTCTGATTGCCTGCAATGCGCACAAGGCAAAATGCATCGTGCCACATACCCTCAGTCTGACTCACGAGCTCTCAAGCCCCTTGAGCTAGTTCACTCTGATCTCCTGGGACCCCTACCTGTTGATTTCCAGGATGACGGAGGGCGTTACATCCTGACGATCACAGACGAATTCAGTCGCATGCGGTGGGTCTTCAGTCTGCGCCTAAAAAGCGATGCTGCACTTGCTGTGCGTACATGGCTGGTCATGGCCGAACGTCAGTCCGGCCATACCCTCCAAAACTTCCGTTCTGATCGGGGCTGTGAATACATGGGGGATCTGGACCGCTACTTTGCCGAAGTGGGCGTGTTTCACAACCTCTCAGCCCGAGCCACGCCACAGCAAAACGTTGTGTCTGAGCGTTGGAACCACACCATGGAAGATGCGGTTCGCTCCATGCGGGCAGACAGCAGCATGCCTGAAGCGTTCGCCTTGGAGGGCATGGCCTACATGACATGGGTCTGGAACAGGATCCCTCATGGCCCCCTCCCGAACACACACACACACACACACCGTACCAATTGTGGTACGGACGTCGTAGAGGGTCCAACAGGTTCTCTTACAATGCTGGAACAAGGAGATCACCGGCACGCTCCTACGAGCGGGCTATGTTAAGAGCGCTGCGGACCCGTCGCTTTTCTTGTCCCAGACCACTGCGACCTTTGCAGCCATCTTGGTCTATGTCGATGACCTTTTCATCGCCTCGCCTGACCTAAAGGCTGTCAAGGCTGCCAAGGGCGTGCTACAATCGACGTACAAAATGAAAGATCTAGGAGAGGCGGCAGTCTTCCTAGGCATGCAGATTATGAGTGATCGCGCTCGTTGGATGCTCTTGATCCATCAGGAGCGATACGCCCTCACTTTGGGGGAGCGTTTTGTCGAGCTGCTCAGCGACGTGCGCACGGCGTCCACTCCAATCACCCCAGACGAATAGGACGCTCTAAAGGTCGGTGATCTAGCAAAGCTGGGAGAGCTGGTCGACGTGACTCTGTACTTGCGAGTCATTGGCTCACTCATGTACCTGGCCACGACGACACGGCCAGACATCACCTTCACAGTCAACCTGCTCGCACAGTTCTCACAGGCACCGCGCAGACGGGTCCTTGAGGCCGCAATCCGGTGCGTGCGATACGTCGTCTCCACTGCCCGCATGGGACTTCACTACCGAGGGCAGGCCTCAGTGGTCCTTGACGGATACAGAGACAGTGACTCGGCATGGAGTCCGGACGGCAAGAGTTGTACTCGCTACATCTTCCTCATTGGGGGAACAACCGTCTCGTGGCGTAGTGGCAAGCAGGGCTGCATCGCTCGCAGCACTACAGAAGCAGAGTATGTGGCTCTAGTCATTGGCGTGACCGAGAGTGTGTGGTTGGTGCATCTGTTACGTGAGTTAGGTCAGTCCATGCCCCTCGTTGTGCTTCGGTGTGACAACCAGAGCGCTAAGGCCATCACAAAAAGCTCCGGTGTGTTCCATGCCCTCACAAAGCACATTAATGTTGAGTACCACTATGTCCAGAACCTGGTGCATCGAGGCGAGATTCAGGTCGTGTGGGTTGGCACTAACGCGCAGCGTGCTGATTTTCTAACAAAGGCCATTAGCCATATGAAGTTTCTAGCAGCTGCTCGTTCTTTGGGATTGCACCCTGCCTATGCTGTGGAATGAACTCTGCCTTTGCACTGCACTCATGATCGTTTTTCCATCGTTGCTCTTCTAATGTCATTTGCATCAGTGCTGCTGCGTGGGTGGACCTGTTTGCCGTGTGCTCATGGGGGAATGATGGTACGTACTTAATGTGACCTCTCGGCTCACGTCCTTTGCCATGTAGACTACTGATGAGGCGGAGGTTCCGGAAGCCTGGGGGAGTAGACACGAGTCCGCCGAGCAACCACAGGGTGAAATCCAGCCGTCGTCACGTGTGCTGGCCGCTCTCTTGGAGCGCACGTACCTTGGTCAAACACAGTCAAATTTGGTACCAATGCATGTTTGAACTTTGGTGGATTTGTGACATAGTTTTGTCCTGTTTGTGAAACGGTGATAGTTTGAACTAGCATAGTTTAGACCTAAACTTCAGGTTTGGGCTCTTGTGGATTTTGTGGAACTCGAGGGCGGTTTGCCCCTTGCACTTCGAGTGGGCACCGGTGAGCCCCACGTCATCGGCCGACAGGTGGGCTCGGATAGCGAGCTCCACCCGCAACCCACTCACTCTCGCTTTTCTCACTCTCACATTCCACACACACCACTGTTTTGACCGCCGCTGGTTCCGTTCAAATCACAGTGTTGAGGTGCACATGGTCATGTGAGGGAAGTGAGGTCAAACGTTTCTCTTTGTTATTGTGACATACCCAAGATCGCCAACTGTAATGCCCTCACTTCCTCGCTTGGTCGCTTGGTTGTTTCGATCTCGGTATCTCATCTTGCTGCCTTCAGAGGTCGGTCATTGCTCGTAAACATGCACTTCTCACCCCAAATGCCTGGGTCAGCCGGCACCCTCCCTTTCTCAGTGTCGGGTGCCATGTGTCCCACTCAGTAAGGCGCTGATGATGTGAGCAACCACTCTCTTGACGTCAGCAAGTGGATGGGGCATTCTAACTGTGGTATCCATACAATCAAAGGTTTGTAGCCTCCATATCCAGGAATTGAAATACAATCACCCCACATCAAACATTTAAAAGCAATAAAAGATCGATATCAGGCTCGCTCGCCATCCTCGATCAGCGACATGTGTTGATGATCGAGGATGGCGAAGAGGGTCATCGTCGCTCAAATAGGACTCTCGCTCCCTCGCATGATCGGAATTGAAATACCACCCCCTTTTTCTTTACAATGCACAAAATCCTCATGTTTTGCATGCAAACCACTTATATGCCCTACCCCGTTTTGAATTTGGGTTTTTGGGTTTGATTTTTGTCCGTAGGCACCCTCTGGGCTCCGTTGTAGAGGGTCCAACAGGTTCTCTTACAATGCATGGGGAGCCTTGAACCCCCCACGCGAACCCAACACAACCCCCTCCTTCCCCCTCCTCGGACAGTGACAAACCCTAGAAACAGGGTTTGTGATTGTCCGATGGTGATGTCAGCATCCGATGCACCATGCATGCGACGTCGACATTGGTATTGCAGTCACTGTCACTGTTCTTCATGTATTGTTGATCTTCTACTGCCTATTGGTATGGCATCTTTAACGAGCGAAGTGGTGGATATGGGATTATCTATTTCAGACTCGGGGGTATCTCAACTTTATTGATAATTTTGTAGGTATGGTGGTGAACCCCCAAAGGGAATGGTGATTTCAACAGACATGATGCTGATTTCAGCAATGAATGGAACCCCAAAAATGGCCTCGTGCGAGCTTTCCCTTAGCCTTGTCCTTTCTCCCACCCCCTCCCCTCCCCGTTGTTTTGGTTTTGCTCACGTTCTGCTCACCTTCCATGTAAGGGAGATGGAATGGTAGTGAGTAGAAACAGACGAGTGGAAGAAAGCAAGGGAGAGGGTGTGCAAAAGTCATCATGGATGGGAGAAATCAAAGCTCAACACTTGGAACGAAGTGTAGTGAGAGGCAACGGGCTTTTGGACCTTGTTCTTACTTGGTGAACCGAGCCTCACCTTGCATGTCATGCAAGAGGTAGAACTGCTACCACCCCTGAGGTTAATCAAGATCTTTTGGGTTAACTCCGATGTGGTTGCTGCCAAAAATTCCGGTAGCATGACCCCAACAGGGTGAGCAGCTGTCACCTAACCAAACACAACCATAAGCCACATCAAACACGCAAGAGTCTTCCACATCATCCTAAATTGTATGTGGACATGCAATTGTATTTGTGAGCATTCAATCCATGCAATCCATGTGAAAAACTTGTGAGAGCTGTTGGCTGGCCCATTGGCACAAACCTCGGGTTACACGAATGGAAGAGGCAATATGAGCTAAACGATGGGAGCACCCTGCATGCTTGAAGGGGTTGTTGTGTCCAGAAACCTGCTATGGTGGAAACCATAGTCTGTGTACGAAAGTCGTCGTCAAAATTCACCGACTGGCATCTAAATCTTGTTGGAGGGGTTTTCCACTCCGCTCCACTCTCCGGGCGATCGTCATCAACAACCTTTATAGAGAGACTTGAACACTTTTAGTCTCCTAAGACTCACTCCTCTCTTTACCTCACCCCTTCATTTTGGGTCTCGATCAAGGGAGGAAACTGCCCAAAAATGCAAGTTTGTACCAGTTTTCCCGCGAACAAAATTCAAATTCTTCACTACACGAACTTAAAAAAAAATACTCGCTTGTGTAAAATCGTTGTGTGTGAGACATGCTAGATGATTTTGTACGAGTGAGCTTACTCTCTCTCTCTCTCTCCCTCTCTCTCTCTCTCTCTCTCTATCTATCTCTCTCTCTCTCTCTCTCTCTCTCTCTCTCGTCTTTTCGTCTCGTCTCACAGTGAGGCGAGGAGTGGAGGGAGAGGACAAGAGCTCGTGGCCACAAGGCTTTGACCCTCAAGGCCTCATGGCCTCCTGGCCGCTGATCAGGTGGCTAGCTGCATTGGCGGCCAGCATGTGGCCGGCCGGCCACCTAATTGGCCGCCGGCCGTCCAGCTGGCGAGCTGCTACTTGGCCGGAGCCCAGCATGGGGCTGGTTACCGGCCAGCCCTCACCGTGACAAGGGGTGGTCATCAACCACCCCTTGCTTTTGCGAGTAAGGAGGGCCAAAGTGGCCCTTTTGCTACATTCTTCCCCAATTGTTATGAAACATCCCGGTTCAATCACCAGGAAAACATGAACACATGTACTGTAATTTAACCCAAGGTGTAGCTTGTTGGTCAGCACGGCTAACGGCCTCCTTCATTTAGGTCTGAGAGTCCTCTTGACAACTATGTTGGTCCTTCCCAACCTCCTGTGATCGTCAAACTATAGATTCTGCCCAATGGTACTGTACTTCACTATTTTTGTATTCAGGTGGTTTAAACAAACGCCTTCAGATGGGAGGTTTCCGATTTCTTGCAACACCATGCCCCATGTCCCTACCATCCCTACATCTACAGATGATACTCTTGTTGTACCCGGTGTTGTTGTGGATGCACCTCTGTTTGAAGCCGCTGTAGGCTGTTAGTCAATAATGGCAACTGCTTTCCAAGTTCATGTTACCTATTGCAAGCATGTGTAGGTTGCGGTAAGCTTACGTCAACTCTCAAGATGGAAATGTGGAGATTTGTTGTGTTCCCCTTCTGCTCATGTCGGCCCACAAGCAAAAACGTTGGGTGAGAGTGAAGGAGCTTGCACTGCTTGTGAGTTAGCAGTTACATACATGAAACTTCTCTAACTAGAGGTGTGGGCCCATAACCCTTTTTAGCCGATGAGCTAGAAACCACTAGTTGAGGAACCGCAAAGAGGAGGTAGAGGAGGCTGTGACTCCTCCTGCCACGGCCCCTACTTGTGACACAACCCCCACCATGGCCACCACCATCATGTCCATGGTCCATTTTCAGACTGGCACGCGCATTGCCAATTTACATGGAGGTAGTGCTAGAGGGAGCGGAGGATGAGACAGTGGTCATAGCGGCGGTGATGACAGAGCGATGGAAGCGCTAGTTCTAGTGGTTACTCCACCAGCATGTGAGGAGGACAACGAAGTGATTATAAAGTGTGCCAATGCCCTGCGGTGCAAATGAGTGTATACATGCTAACGGGATCAGTAGAAGTGTTGCGTGTAACTTCAGCGTTGTGAGTGTCGATTTGTCTTGTGATACTGTCTAGGCCAATAGTGATGAGGTCGGCATGTGCAGACTCAGTTGGATGTGGGAAAAAAAGGTGTGACAGCGGGGACATCAGGGTTGAAATAGTATTGCAAAAGGAGCTTGCCTTGTGTCCACTAAATGAAGTGCACCTTTCAAGAGGAGAAGGCAAGCTTAGCAATGAAGTGCAGCAGCAGTTTCTCAAATTCACATGGGCTTGGTAAAGGGAGGAGCGCATGGGCAAGGGTAGTGGCAGCAGCGGACCTGGTGGCTGCAACTACATGGTCGGTGCGCGACATGTCAGTGTTACCGGTGGCTGAGAAGCTCACAACTACAGTTGTACCTGCGGCAACGGTGACAGCGGAGCAGGGTTACGTGCAGCAAGAAGGCGCTCCGTGACCAGCTTGGCAATCGCCTAAGCCTGTTTGGCCTTGGTGAAATCAGCATCTTGCTAGAGTTTTATAGCATATTCAAGCACAACTCATGTCTACCGCAACCTCTCCATAAACAATTTGATGGCAACTTTGTGAAAGGGCATGATAGCAGGCAAGAGAAAGGGAGCAAGAAAAAGTCAAGAGAATTTTCAGCAGAGTTTTCCTCATCATTTTGGGCGAGGGAAACTGGGATGAAGCCTGTTGGGAGATAGGTGAGCTGAGATCTTCAGGGACAACCCACCAAGAAACCATGGCACCCAGGTGGAATCCAAAGAGGGGAAGAAGGACAGGCAAAGTCTAGTATGGAGTGCCAACAATATCTTGGATGTGGGAGTAGTGCAAAGAGTGGCGGAAGAACTGTAGCAGTGGAGGTGGCAAGAATGGAGATCCACAAGCTGTGGAAACCAGAATGCAGAAGAATATAGAGTGGTCATGGAGATAGCTACACTAGAAGCACAGATAGCTATGACCTTGTAGACTCACGATGTACTAGGAGAGGTAGAGGCAGAAACGAAGACAATTTGCATTCGCATTCGCCAACCTGCTGGCCCACGTCGGGCAGAGCATTACAAACCTGGACCGTGATCGCCACCTACAACGCCTGGCCGCTCATGAGGCAAGCCGCCAATGCAACAACCTTGATAAGGCGTTGCAGAGCATGACCCAAGTGCTTATGTTGCAGCAAGCGCAGCGCGCCACAACTACTGATGCCACTGCCAGTGGCAGCGTGGACTTGCCTAACGACTTTGGGGCCGGTCATGAACATGTCCTTCCTCCATAGTGTGGAGATCTTTTGAAACGACGTGAAGCCGACCGACTGGCAGAATCGCACGGGGTATGTTCTATGTGTCCACAAGGCTCCACTCAGTCAGTGGGGTAACCTTGGCACAATGCGGCTTGAAGACAAAATCTTCAAGTATATGGTCAAGGAGTGAGGTGTGCAACAACCACACCTCGAGTGGCAGCCCATGTCGTAAGAGGCCTTCTACGCGATCATGCGTAAGAAGTGCACCCAGCATGAGGAGGCACAACGTGCCTTCCACAAGATCAAGGACTTCAGACAGCTGGGTAGCTCGCTCGAAGCCTACTTGAGTGAGTTCACTGGACCCATGAAGGAAGCCAAATGCTTCACCGAGGGTGATGGAACACAGACCTTCAAGCACTTGGAGTGCATGCTGCTAGAGTTCTTGCGTGATGATCTTGCCAACGAGAAGATGAAGGACAAGACCACCACAACGGCAACCGGCCAGGCTTGGACAAGCTGGAGGGCATTACGAGACTACATGAGTGAACTGTATTCGTCGAACCTGAAGCAATACTCAAACGCATGGCTGAGTGCACGTGCACACCAAGGCCGCAACATGCGTATGGACGCTGCGTGGGCTGGAGGAGCAGCCGGGCAGCACAGCGGGACCAAGGGCAAGCAGCCCGCAAACCCTCCAGTCAAGAGGACTGGCGGGCACAAGACCCCAAACCACAAGCGCAACCGCGAGAATGACGAGCTACAAGTGACGTGTGAGCGTCACAACACATCCTTTTGCGATGAACTCTGCCACAACTGCATGTAGCCGGGCCACTTTAGGGCCCAGTGTCCTAAGGATGCTAGTAGTGGACAAGAGGCCGCGGTGTTAGCCGTAGCAGCACCTTGTGGGGATGTTGCAGTAGGAGGCCGCGGACAAGGCCGTGGACACGGCCGCGGTCGTGGCAATGGACCCGGCCATGGAAATGGACAAGGTCGTGGCGTGGGGTTTTCCCACCCTGGAGTGATGTTAGTGGGGACCAGGGGTACATGTGGAACGCAAATGTGGATTCTTATTTTCAGGTGGGGATGTAGAATAATTTGATTTTTTTACGAGTTTTATTGTTTGTCTGTTGTTTTCTCCACCCTCATTGATCCTCATTCTACACTTGCTGATAGAAATTGCCCACTTAATCTTGCATCATCGGATGAGATGCATAGTGGTGGTGACACCATCCATTACGTATGAATTGTCGGACACACTGATTGAAGCAAATGCCATGAAAGCAATGAGCTCAATTACGTTTGCGGTACCCTTAGTCGACGATTTCGACCCAGTCATATATAAGGTCTGGAGGGTGCTAGCTAAATGTACACGTTCCCACAAGATGTGGACTTGAGCGAGTGAAGCATGGGAGTTCCAGCGCCACCTGTACCAATTCGGTGTATATCACAAACTCGGCTTGCCATCGAGCTTATTCACTCGGAAGAGTGGAGGTAACATGACGATGCAGTTCAAAGGACACCTAGCTGGTGCTCACATGAACGTACTTGCTCACCCTAGAGGAGATGACTCCTTTATCAGCCTTGGTTTCACTTGACAGGTTGGCTTGAAGTACGAGCCATCAAAGGGCTTAGTTGTTGTCAGTGACAACCATACGGTACCCGTGATCGGTAACTGTAAAGTAAATATTTGTCTTCGAGGATACACAAAAAGTGTGACGTTTAAGGTACTCAACCTTCTTGATCAGTTTGATGAGGTGCTAGGCAATCCCTGGCTCCATGAAAACAAGGCTCTAATGTGCTTTGAATCAAAGCGTTTCATCCTCCGAAAAGGACAGCGTCGTTTTACGCTGATTCCGAGTACGGAATTTTCACTGAACGGACTCAAAGTCCATGCCATCTTGTCTGCGATGTAGGTCAAGAGGCGTATTCGACAAGGTTGTCGATACTTCTTGGCCCAGGTATAGAAAGTGGAGGTCGACATGAAGAAAGACATGCCACAAGAGATCAAATCTCTATTGGCGGATGTATTCCAAGACCCACCAGTTGGGCTTCCGCCAGAACGACACATGGGCCACACGATTCTGCAACAACCAGAGGTGACTCCTCCGTGAAGATCCATGTATCGCCTTAGTCCAGCAAAAAGGCGATAGTCCAAATGCAAAATCAAAGAGTACCTTGCAAAGGGTTGGATTGAGCCAAGTAGCTCGCCGTACGGTGCGCTGATCCTTTTTGTGAACAAAAAGGATGGTGGTTTACGCATGTGCGTGGACTATTCAGCGCTGAACAAGCTGACGGTGAAAAATTGGTTCCCTTTACCGCAAATTGAGGAGTTTTCTGATCAACTCCATGGGGTAAAATTATTCTCATCCTTGGATTTGTCCCAAGGGTACCATCAAATCCGCATCATGGAAGATGATGTGCCCAAAACTGCGTTTCATACGCACATGGGACACTATCAGTTTTGGGTGTTATGCTTTGGGCTAACAAATGCCCCGGCAACCTTGCAAGCAACTCAGTCAGATTGTCTTGGTTTACCTTGACAACATCCTCATTTTCTTCAAATCCATGGAAGGGTACACAGAACATCTCTGCGAAGTCCTTGTGATCCTTCGGGAATAGAAGTTTTATGCAAAATTGAGCAAGTGCAAGTTTGCACAAGATGAGCTCGAATACCTTGGATTAATTGTCCGTAAGGATGGTATGCGTGTCCACCCACAAAAGGTCTAAGCCGTGGTGAACTGGCCACGCCCAGAAAATTTTGGGCAGATTTGGTCTTCCCTCGGCCTTGCATACAACTTCCGACGGTTTATGCAATGGTATTCGACCTTGGTAGGACCAATAACCAAGCTCACGCAAAAAGACGTGTGCTAGGAATGGACATCTGATTGTAAGAACACTTTCCTCAAAGTCAAATAGCTTCTATCTACAGCGACTGTCCTAGCTCTCCCACATCCATCACAACCGTGGGAGGTTTTACATGATGCGTCGGTAGTAGGATTTGGAGCTTTCCTCATGCAAAACGGTCACCCAACTGCGTATGAGAGTCAGATGCTCATCCCCATGGAAACACAATACACGACTGGGGATCAAGAGCTCCTTGTGGTAGTACATGCTTTCAAGATGTGGCAGTGCTACCTTGAGGGTGCCGAAGGGGGTGTGACCATCGTGACCGACCATAACCCATTGGTGTTTTTCGAAACGCAACCAAACCCATCAAGACAATGGGCACGTTCGAGTGAATACTTGAGTCGATTCTCGTTCACATGGGAGTATTGGCCAGGACACATCAGTGTGCCCGGCAGCAAGTGAAAATTTAAGCAACCACCAACATTGCTGGATGTTTCATGGCCATTGGGACAGCAACCGTGTAAACGCCAGAGTTCCCTGGACCTCTGTAGTAACCACGTCGAGAGATTATCCACTACAACGGTTTTATCAACAGAATCCGGATGGGATACTGTGTGGATTCTTGGTTTCAAGAATCTTAAAACCTTGACAAGTACGGATTGGTAGAAGCCACAAGAATCTTTTGGCACGGAGAACAAGTTGTTGTGCCAGCCTCAGGAGACCTTTGAGCAAAGATTATCTCCTAGTTCCACGACCCGCCGGTCGCAGGTCATGTTGGACCTCGAAAGTCCGGAAAGACACTCTTAGACCACTATTGGTGGCTAGGATGGAGTGTTAATTTCCGTAATTATTCCATGACATGCCACCCATGTCTTTGGAATAATACTAGTAACAAGAAGCCTACTTGACTCCTCCAACTGCTTCCCATTCTTGGAACTCCATGGGAGTGCGTCAGCATGGACTTCATTACTGGTCTGTCGGACACGACCCGTGGCTACGATGCAATACTAGTGGTTGTGGATCTTCTGACGAAGATGACACACTTCATTCCTACAATCATTGATGTGAAAGCAAAGGACACCGCTCGTCTCGTCTTTGAAGGTTTCGTAAGGTAGCATAGCTTGTCGTTGCGCATTATCTCCAATGGAGATGAAAGTTTTGCTTGTAAACTCTGGGAAAAGATGCACGAGTACTTCGGCATTGAATCACAAATGTTGACAACATTTTACCCTCAAACTGATGGATAAACAGGGCATATGAACTGCACTCAAGAACAAATACTCCGCATGTACGTGGACCCTGCCATGAATGACCGGGATGAATTCCCAACACTGGTACAGTTTGCGGTGAATAACTCTGTGAACGAGTCTACACAGTTCACACCGTTTGTGTTGAACAGTTGGCTTCCAATGGTGCCCTCTTCATTGGTGAAGAGTGGGAGTACAAGAGGATAAGTTCCTTCTGCTTAAGCCTTTGCCGGACGCATTGACTCCTTATTATAGGAGGCAACGGGTCACCTTCAAGTTATTCGACCACGATTAAAGGCATATGTCGACAAAAGTCGCCGTGAGGTCTCGTTAGACATCCGTGACAAAGTGATGCTTAACAGTGCAAATCTTCGGCTGAATTTGCTAGGGGCGCAAAAACTTCTACCGCGATGGATTGGGTTGTTTCCCATCGTTGCACTCATCGAGCCAGTGGCACAGTGATTGCTGCTTCCGCCGAGTATGAAGATACATGACGTGTTTCATGTGAGCCAGTTGGTTGCATACACGACAGAGGGGATCGTTCATCCACCACTAGCAGTCCTTGCTGCCAACGGCCAATGTAAGGTTCTTTGTCTACTCCAGCACCGAAAACAACTCCGGTTGGAAGTTGTTGGGGAAGACCTCGTTCATTGGGCCGGGTGTGGACCTGAGCATAACTCATGGGAGCCAAAATCTTGGCTGCGCACACGGGTGGTCAACGAGTATCGGAACAAGCTAGCACCTTGCACAGATCGACGCGTGTCAAGGGGCACCACCTAAACACGAAAAAAGTGAACATCATTCTTGGACATTCATGGACTACAACCATAGGAGGTTGGGGACGCCAAACATGGTTGTCGCGCGGACGCTCCAGCGTAGAGGGGGAGGTCGCTAACCGTGTTCACCAACAAGCTTACGGCTTACGTCAAAGTACCATGCACATGTTCATGTTGAACTGGTGATTGAAGTTATTAACTCTATTTCATGATGTTCATGACTCACTAACTAACAATCCTGCTTGTTGTTCATGAAGCCAGACGGTTCATAAAAAGTGGGGAGGAATGTAGCGGGAGGGCCGGTTCGGCCTTCCCTCCTCGCTGAAGCAAAGGGTGGTTGTGCACCACTCCTCGTATCAGCGCCGGGTGGCCGATGGCGAGCACATCGCTGGCCGCCGCCCAGCTCGCTGCCGGCCGGCTGGACGGCCGGTGGCCGGCCAAGCGACAGGCCGGCCACCAGCCGGCCAGCTGCTAGCCGCCGATCGTGGCCTCAGCCCAATCGGCGGCTGAGGAGCCACGAGGGCCTCGAGGGTGAGGCCTTGTGGCCTCTTGACCTTGCCTCCGCTTGCACTCCTTGCAAGTGAGCGAGCGAGGACGAGGGAGGAGGACGAGGGATGAGAGACGAAAGTAAGTTGGTACAAAATTGTCAGGGTGCCTCGCAAGCAACGATTTTGAGCCAAAACATTAAAAATATATATTGAAGTTTGTTTGCAATAAAATCTGAAATAAAATAACAGAATAACTCGTACAAACGCACGAGTTTGAGCTAAAACCCCCGGTTTGGGTCCTTAAACTAGGTTTAAGGTTAAAAACATGAATGGGCCTCTGGAGACTCAAAACATTCAAGTCTCCCTACTCTTAGTCGTTGATGACAATTACCCCTCAGTCTTGCAAAGGGGGGAAACGCTTGATGCAAATTGAGAATGCCATTCTGCGAACTCCGACGACGACTTCAAAGTAGGAGCTGGAGGTTCCGGCCTGTTACATATGTACATATACTCGCAAGACGAATTTACAATCATTTAGCAGACATACTTTCTACATTTTTCCTGTTGCTAAAATCTAGTGGATGCTTTGACTGGATATAAATTTTGGTTGATGCCCCATGCCATCATACACAAAGCAATTTCAAGAGATCATAAGTTTCTTTATACATGAAAAAACTGGTAATTGAAGTTGCACCGGATCTAAAAGGTTGTCGAAGTCTATGAAGAACCACCCAGTCTAGATTTGGCACTCTATGATCCGCAATGTAAGAATTCTTCTCCCTCAAACGATCATTGGTGCATTCATCGCGGCTTGTGTGGAGCAACGCCAATAATAGTATGAAATCATGGAGACGTCAATCCAGAGGCTACGTCATGGACACATGTACCCTACTGATTTTTTTTAATTATAACCCTTTTTTGTTCTTCGAGTTTTATGCATCATAGAATTCAAAGCGGCATTAAATTCACTTGAAAGTGCAATAACATAATTTCAGGTGTCACCGCACTAATTTTGCAATCGGGTTCATGAGCATGTGTTATTTTGCCTACACAACATGTAGTCCTGCTTAAACTAGTTACATTTGAAGGAAATTGTACTGCACGTTGTGTTCACAAATTTGGCGAGATAGGATATCAAGAGCGACCACAACATGAAAGATAGAGCACATAGAGAGCGAAAACAAAAGTACTTTTACATGCAAAAATGGCTTCACTAAATGATGTGACACGAACACTCCTATGATCAAACCTTCTGTAGGTAGCAGTCGATGAAGGGCGGGAATGTAGAGTGGACTGGAAACGATTGATGGATCGACCAACGAGATGTAATGTCAGTGTGACATGCGACTCCATGTTTTACCGAGTCATCGGTTTCCAACGGCCTGATCGGCCGTTCTGGTTTCCCGCTTCGTTGCGCTGGATTTCCACGGCCCCGACAATGATAGGTTGCCACGGCTGCCGTGAAACGGACTACATTGTTCGCCGAATTGAAGAAACTCTTCCGGACCTATAGCCAAATCTAAGGTACCACCCTCAGCCTTTCGACAAATTTCAAGAAAACGAGACAAAATTGCCCTTGCGTTGAAGTTAAAGATTTCTAAATTCACGGCTACTTAATCATCAAAATTCAAAGTCATTAGGGTATTTGATGAATAAATCGGTGCCATCCTCCTACAAAGCAATCTTAGTGGAAAACGACTAGTCACGTACAAATGTTTAAATATGTTTTGGACGATGTTCAACTACGTGTTGCATAGGATTGAAAAATTGGCAATGATGCACTACCTGAGATTTTGACTGTGAAACATTAAAACTGACCACCATAACACTATAGGTTCGAAGACTCATTTAATTGTGACCCTTTGACAAAACTTGGTGGATTTCGCAGGGTTCAATATCCATCCCAAAATTTAACATTGAGGTAGAAAGAAAAATCAGACATATGATCTCAATGTTATGTCTCCAACTTACACAAGTCCCTATACTCTGCGCATGAGCATTTTTGTCATTACATTCACGGCCCACCGCACAACGATCTAAGATTTATATGTCGATCAGTCGAGGGAATTTTGGCCACTTGCTCAGACCTCCGGTACTTCGTTCTTGAAGGTTTTGACAACTTCGACCACTATCTAGAATGGTCGTCAGAAGTGTTGCAATCCATATTGACGCCGGTCGTCCAATATAAAGGCCATCCAACGATAGCAGGAGACCGGCGAACACAGACCAACGGCTCACACGACTGCTGAAACATTGTCAACCCTAGGCATGCTACCCCACGAGTAGATGAATACGATGTGACACTACTCTCTAACATCATAAAAAACATACAGCAACACTAACCGGTTTTGAGAAGCTGAACGAGAAGTCCAATGCATGGTACAAGCTTTATCAACTACGTCAGTATTCTAGCATGGTGGAGTATTTACCACTTTTCTATGAAGTTATCACGGACAGGGACCTTGCCCATGAGGAGCTCTGTTTCTATCACAACTGACTCAACCAAGACATTCGGCAAGCAAATGCCATTTTTGGTTCCTAGGATGAACCTGCACGGACAATTTCAGTAGCTAATCGTATCGAAAACACCCCCTTACAACGCCTAGGTACAGGAATCGAATGGCTAGCAACCTCCAAGTCATAGCTCTTATCATGGTGGAGGGATTCAGAGTTGATAGAAATCCCGTCCCTGATGGAGATTCACGCAGATGATCAACGCGATCAATGACTCTGCTCGACCTCTCGGAAGTCAAGTCGTCTCACGTAACTACTGAAAGTGACATGAACAGGTTAGAAAGGGGGGAAGGCGGAAAGGAGAAGTTAAGATTTGGGAAAGAGCAAAGGACAGGAGTAGACGGCAAGTCTTTTATCCATCCAAAAGATTCTTAATCGACTGATCATCCATCTCATCAGCTTACATCACTACAAATGAGGGTTCTTGAGATAACAAAGCTCGACGAGGGACACAAAGGCCACCAACCACCAATATTGCTATGAGTTCAACCAAGGGATTGTAAGAGTTGCACAACGGTCACAATACTTGTGGATGGAATAGCTTCTCATAGCTTTATAAAGAATGGCATGGTTCAGAAGCTGGGCCTACAAACCCAACTAGGAGTGTTTCAAGGAAATTGATTTTACTGAAGATAACTGATCCGTCGACTTTGCGAACCCCTTTGACTGCAAATAGGTAGTCTACACAATAGAGCAATCTAGAGAACTTATGAAATTAGTCACAAAAATAGCATCCTTTGGTTTTTTTTGTTTTACTAGTACAATCTATAGGTGGACCAATATAGTGGATCCGTCTACATTGGTATTGTTGGTACAAAACGCCATCTTTCTACAGTAGAGCAACCCATAATGCAACGGTAGTGCCGAGGAGTAGCAAAGGAAGTTGTGGTAGCAACAAAATGCCAAAAACGTGATATTAATGACACGTAGATCAAGAGTGCCTAGTCTGCATGGAGTCTCAAAAGCAGAAGAAATTCCAACTATCGAGGTGGCTACATTAGCTTCAACATCCTAGACATTCGCAGTCGTACCAAAGGAGTTTACAACACTTGTGAAGGAGTTAGAAGGGATTTTTCCCGAAATATTTCCTTGAGGATTACCTAAAGAATGAAACATTGATCGACAGATAGACGTGAAGATGGATAGCACACCGACAATAAAGGGGACCTATTGGATAAGGAATCAGAAACCAACCGAACTAAAGAAGCAGCTCAGCAAGATACTCAATTAGATGTTCATTAGACCTTCAACATCACCCTTTGCGGCACCTCTACCTTATGTTATAAAGAAAACTAGAGAGAGTGCGTGGATTCTTGAGCATTGAATGCGATCACCGTCAAGAACGGTTACAATCTTGCGTAAGCTTATGAACAGTTTCACCAACTCCACGCGACGAAGTTTTCAACAAAATCGACCCACACAAAGGCTATCATCTGATAAGGATGTCAAGAAGATGGCCTTTTGTACCCTGCTTGGGCACTTCAATTTCACAGTTCGGCGATTTGGACTCACAAACGCTCCTATGAAAATTCTGGTGGTCATGAACAACATAGTCCGCCGGTACCTCTACGACTCAAATGTCGTATATCCTGACAACATCTTGGTGTGCAAAAACACCTCGGAGGAGCATAATGTACATCTGTGAAAGGTTCTAAAAGTCTTGCAAAAGGACAAAGTTTTCATAAAAAACTCAAACGGTGACTTCAGTTCCCTTTGATCAAGTTTTTGGGCCACATCATTGCCGGCTGACGGATCATCATGGACGTGAAAAAAGGCAGAGATAGTTGTTGACTCCCTAAATCCTACAAACATTCGTGTTGTTGAAGTGTTTTCGGACTTTTGTAATCACTGTCGTTGATTTGTAAAGGACTACGTGAGAGTGTGAGCGCCTCTGTCCGCTCTCACGTAGAAAACAACTAAGTGAAACTAGGGGAAATCAATCAATAAGTGTTCAATTATTTGAGAGACGCTTTAACCTTGGCGCTAGCCTTACAATTCAAAGATCCTCTGGTGGAATACATCACGGCCACCGATGCATCCAATCAAACCAACGGAGCCGTTCTCCTCGAAGACAACAGGGGTGAAAAACAACTGGTCGTGTATGTGTCAAGAAAACTACGCGTGCCAAAGATCAAGTACGGGGTGCACAAAAAAGAGATAATCGCAGTCGAGCACACGTTCAAGCAATGATGGTGATACTTGGAATGTCAACAGTGCATCGTCGCATTGAGCATCACGTCCTGAATCATTTGAAGACTCCACAAATATAAGCCATTGACACACTCGATTGATGGAGTTTTTTAAGTCCAACTTTGACTATGGCATTCAGTATCGACCCGGAAAAAAGACCAATTGAGCAGATTCTTTTTGCCGTGGACCGGATTCATTGGCAAAGATAAACATGTTGCTCGTTGAACCAGACCTGTACCTTGCAAGGTTGTTTGTGAAGGGATGCTAAGAGTTCGTGGGAATGAGAAACCAAGTTTTGGTTTGACGACTCCTATTGAAGACTATTCACTCGCCACATTGTCGTACCATTGAAGAACGAGCTACATAAAATGCTAATTGAGGGATACCATGACACGGGTTTAAGTTGACATTCTGGCGAGGACAAGACGGTCAAGGAGCTAGCAAACTATTATTGGTGGGATACGATGTAGACAAACATGTTAGCCTTCTGCAAATCATGCGCCATTTGTTAGAGACAAAAATCGTGTGGCACGAGGCCACCCGGCCTACTCCAACCAGAACATGTTACAATAGTCCTTAGGTTGATATGAATATGGACTTCCTTACGGGACTGCCCACCACTTTTGAGGAGGAAAACGCCATCCTTGTGGTGGTTAACAGGTTAAAAAATGTCACCATACATCCCGAATATAACCATTACGACCAAAGAAGGAACAATGTCGCTGTATCTAAACTAGATCGTACGGCTACACGGCATTTCACGTACCATCATTCGTGACAAAGACAACCCCTTCACTAGTTCTTTTTGGCACGAGTTGATGACGTGTTATGATAGTGAGATCTAAATATTTATGACATACCATCCTCAAAACAACGAGCAACTAGAGCGGACCAATTAGATGCTCAATTTTTTTTCTACATGTTATGCAAACTGCACGGCACTGATTAGGTGAAAACTATCAGCCGTCCAACTCACATACAACTTTGCCATTTCTATCGCTATGGGGAAATCACCAGTTGAAGTGGTCTACGGTAAGCATCATGCCATAACAGTAGAATTACGGAGTCAGAGAAACATTCCTATGGGAAAAATCCACCATGGGAAGTATTCGAGCATTTAGGAGGAAACACAACAAACCCTCGTGAAGACATAAGCAGCTATGAAGTGAGCGACCGACTAGTATTGCAACACTGATGTGTTCAGCGTTGACGATCGCATCCTTCTCAGTTGTGCCAACTTCGAGGAGAGGACTTTGTGAAGCTGAAGCCTCGTTGGTTGGGATCGTTTGAGATCGAACGGATGTTGTATACTCTCTTTGTACGAATTTGCTTATCTGACAGCATGGCCATTCATCCTATTCTGCACATTAGTGAACTCAACTACTACATGGACACCAACGAGATCTCTCCTGGTAGACTTGTCGCACCTGTTGCTCCTACATAAGTGGATGGGGATATTGAGTATGTGATTGAAGACATCCGCAAACATCTATGCCGTGGAAAAATGATCAAGTATCTAATCAAATGGCATGGCTTGGACGTTATGCACAACAACTTGTAGCCTTATGAAAAACTTCGAGACGTTGATTGCTTAATCAATGGGTATTTTCCTCATCATCGGTCTATGTCTACTAAATCGATTTGGCGTAGTGGCTAAAAGGGGGGATAGTGTGACTTCAGTAACGTACATTATTCCCTGAAATCCACATGTGAGCATTTTTTTCATTAAAAAAACCTCATTGTGCAATCACCTCCTGATTTCTACGCTCATTGGAGGAGGGCACTTTAGCCACCTAACCTGACCTTTGGTGTTCCATTCTAGAAGGTTCTAACTACTTTGACCACTTTCCACACTGGTCGGCAGAAGTGTCACGAATCATATGGATGTTTTGAGATTGTTTGATTGAATTATTGATGGCATTGGAATTGGAGAAAGCCGCACTTTGTTATTCTCAATGCCCTCCCCCTCGGCTTCTTAGTATACCTTATAAAAGAAACCACTCATGTTGCAACTTTGCACGCATCGCCAAGCTAGAGCGCCGAGGAATCAACATATGCCTCATTCCGATTCTTTTCATTGTATACATGTGGTCACATCAATGGGCACTTGTCATGGAAGTACAACTTCTACTCAATACATATTATCCAAGTGTCCCAATTCATCAAATCATCTTTTTTTTTTCCGGCACTTCATCCTTTTGAACCACCTTTGTTTTGATTGGTGCATCAATGAATGGGGACGAGATCTTATGCATTGTTTTTGAAGATGATTTGCTAATGGAATTTTGGCCAAGCGCGTTACCACTTGATGTTTAATCATTGGATGTTCAGACCAACTTCAAGAAGGGTCAAATGATATGGTGCAAATCGTATGAGCGATCTTATCTTTGAAACATACTTCACCATATTGCGACAATCACATGAAAAATGGCTCGATAACATGGAAACCCCCACGTGTCTTAAAGCAGTTTGGTTAAGCCGCTTTTTGTGATGCAAGGTCACTATAGCATTAAAGATCTCATTTATGCATCATAATTCTACACATGAACTTTAATTTTCTAGTTTAATTTAATCTAGCTCAATCTACAAAATATTACTGCTCATGAATTGTTTTTTTCCCTTTTTCAAAATGGTGTTTGAGTAAATGAGTCTTGCATGCTCAGCATTGTTACTATGAAACACATTACACTTGCGTGCTTGTGAGGATGTTTTGTTTGTATTTGGAAGGGGCTTCCGATAGCCACATTTCAAATTTCTATAGAACGATGCTTGTCATTGCATCAATGTGTTGTCAGGTTGAGAGGGCGACACCACTATGATCAACACGGACGTACTGGATGTCCACTTCGCTTGAAGACTAATGTCATGGAACTCTCGACGGGCGAGAGCCACCCTTTTGGAAGGGTTTTGCTCAAACATGAAAATGGAAGAAAAGTAGAAAAAAATCTTCTGTAAACTTAGCTGCATCTAATGTAGATGTTGTAAATTTGCCCCTCACTCAATTGCGTAGCAACTCGTTCCCACATTCTATGTTCCTCCTCTTCAAACGTTGCAAATAGGAGGTTGTGGTTGGACATCTAATATCCCACTGGAGCCCCTCCTAACTCGCTTTGTTGGGACATAGTTTTTGGAAGTTTGTAGCATTTTTGTGACACGAGAGTGTTAGTGTTGACCCATATTACTTAGTCGTACACCAGGATGGATGCACAAACTATGGGGTTGGCTCCGACGAGCTGCCCAAAAGTTGCTACCGCCATAAAGGTGTAGCAACTAGTAGCAACTACCCTTGGTCGCATGATTTCTAGATTAAAAGATGCCGAGTGAAACATGATTGATTCATTTTGTCTGTCTTCATGTGATGTATGATGTCACCTATTAGAGCCACGCCATTGCGTGCGCGGCATCACTCCAATTCCAGAAGTAAGAAAAAAATAGAGAGTGTGTTAGACCAGTGGTGCTCTCACATTGGTGCTGAGTGAAGGATTTGGGGAAATGGGCACCATGAGGTCAAGAAGAAAAAACGGGCACGTTCAGCGCTGTTTGAGACGATTGAGTTGATCGGCCAAGCGAACTCAACTCACTGGGACTTCTTGTAGTGAGTTGAGCATGTTCTGTGTGAGAGGGGCCATTGTTGCATCGTTGTTCACCAGGCAAGGTCAGTGGCCGTTGCAAATCAGGGGTGCGCTCGGTAAACGTTGGAATTTGACGCCATCGTTGATTTCCAGCGAAATCGGAAGGTCTTCAACACCTTCCTGTCGGAATACGCTTAGACCCGTTGTTGGTTCTTCTGTTCTTCAAGTTGAAAGTCAAGTTTTCAAAATAGAGCCATCGCTTGCGCGGTTGGACAGAAAAAGCGGATTTTTAACTCTCGGTTTACTATCTTCAACGGTGTCCATGAATGTCAATTGCGACAGGATCGGGGTCCGTCTTTGATTGTTGTCGGAGGGCGGCGACGTTGAATGAGGGCGTACATCGATTGCGAAGTGAAACAAACTCCCAAACAAAGCCAACAATCGCGGATCGATTGATGAGCGTTCGTTTGTGGCTGTCGGGTGTCTGTTGGGAGTGCGTTGAGAGTTCGGATGTTGTGGCGTTAATTCATGAAAGGCATGGGCATGCCGCATCTCACTCCGCAACGACATGGCGGCGACTTACCTGCCGATCCAATGGACATGGATCTGGCGCATCAGGGGTTTCTGATGTGAAGAATCGCATGAGATGATGTGCATTGGGCATGATGTCAGTGTCCCAACTGTAGTTGGATTTTCCACCAATATATTTGCTAAAATAGAGGAGAAGAATGAACAAGAGACTGGTATTGCGCGCGAAGCGTGCATAGGGTTACATAGTAACTTCCAGTGTGTTGTCATTCAGAGCAAGAAGAACATGCATTCATGCATGTTTTCATTCAAAGCAACATGAATGCATAACATCTGTTTATCTCTACCTATGTATATGTATATCTATATCCATATCTTTATCTATACCTAAATGTTCATCTATATCCACAAATACTTTTACATTTACATCTATATCAACATCTACATGTACACATGTATCTTCATTTGCATATGCATGTACATCGGCATCTACATCTACATCTACATCTACACCTACATCTACATCTACATCTACACCTACTTCTACATCTACATCCACCTCTACCTCTACCTCTACATCTACATCTACATCTATATCTACATCTACATCTACATCTACATCTACATCTACATCTACATATACATCCACATCTATATCTACATCTACATCTACATCTGTATCTACTTCTATATCTACATCTACATCTACATCTACATCTCATTCTAAATCTAAATCCACATCTAAATCAATATCTACATCTAAATCTACATCTACATCTACATCTACACTTACATCTGTATCTACATCTACATCTACATCTACATCTACATCTAGATCTAGATCTAGATCTATATCTTTATCCGTATCTGTATCTCTATCTGTATCTACATCTACATCTACATCTACATCTACATCTAAAACTACATCTACATCTACATCTACATCTACATGTACATCTACATCTACATCTACATCTACATCGACATCTATATCTATATCAATATCTATATCTATATCTATATCTATATCTATATCTATATCTATATCTATATCTATATCTATATCTATATCTATATCTATATCTATATNCTACATCTACATCTACATCTACATCTACATCTACATCTACATCTACATGTACATGTACATGTACATGTACATCTACATCTACATCTACATCTACATCTACATCTACAGCTACATCTACATCTACATCTACATCTACATCTACATCTACATCTACATCTACATCTACATCTACATCTACATCTACATCTACATCTATATCTATATCTATATCTATATCTATATCTCTATCTCTATCTCTATCTCTATCTCTATCTCTATCTCTATCTCTATCTCTATCTCTATCTCTATCTCTATCTATATCTATATCTATATCTATATCCATATCTATATCTATATCCATATCTATATCTATATCTATATCTATATCTATATCTATATCTATATCTATGTCTATATCTATATCTATTTCAATATCTATATCTCTATCTATATCTATATCTTTATCTTTATCTATATCTATATCTATATCTACATATATATCTATATACATATCTATATCCATATCTATATCTATATCTATATCTTTATCTATATCTATATCTATATCTATATCTATATCTATATCTAT
>SZWC01023685.1:4227-34766 GCA_023375785.1 Penium margaritaceum
CACTTGACCGGCCGCCGGCCACCCAGCCGGTCGGCCGCCGGCCGGCCGGTAGCCAGCGGGTGGCTGGCCACCGGCCAGCCCTCGCGATAGCGAGGGGTGGCTTGCAGCCACCCCCTCGCTATCGCGAGGTGGGAGGGCCGAACTGGCCCTCCCGCTACATGGAAGTTGTCGTTGAGCATCCGCGGTCACACCGGAGCCCGTAGCAACTCGCCTCGATGGGTGAGCACTGACAGAAACTTTCATAAATTTTCTTACGTAGAACTGTCAACGTTGACCCATGTTGTTGAGTCGCACCACTTGATAAACACGAGAACTGTTGGGAGCCGTCGACAACTTGCTAGAAATTTGCTACAACCCTCGATGTGTAGCAACTACTTGCAACACTCCACGGTCACGAAAATTTTGGAGAAACGTTGTCGGTTGAATCGCCGTTCACTCAATTCACTTATCTTTACATGGAGAGAGACATCATCCAAGCAACCCACGTCATCACATGCACGACGTCACTCCACTTTGACGAACATGACAAAGACAAATGTCAAAATATGAATTCTACTTGCTATCGGATGGTGTCACACTGATGCGGCATGAACTTGGATGTAAAAAACTGTGCGCCATCAAGTAAATCAAGAACGTTTGACATGGTTTGCAACAATCTAGTTGATCGACCCTACAAACTCAGCTCAAAGCAAATTCCCGTGGTGAGTTGAGTTCGTTCGGTGTGACACCAGCCACTATTCGCCCTATCCGGTCTCGCCAGACTCAAGCACAACAAAGAAGGCGCGAGAGACAGAAGGGCGTTGGCGAGCTGACCTGGCGATATGAACTCCTTGCGAGTTGATGTGGTCATCACAAAACAATTAGCAAGCACCACAAAACCACCATAGCAGGAAGATGCACGGCAGGTTTTACGCCCACATTTCTCATCAAACAATCTGTTTTACTCGAGTTCTATGGCATGCCAAGGTTGCCGCATTGCCACTTGAGTGGCAAAACGGTCTGCCGCAGACTTCTACAATAGGGTGTTTAAACTGAATGCACAAAGTCGATTCAACAATTTGAATGCCACAAGTTCTATAATAAGATATGTCTAAAATTAAGGAGGCATTTGCTCGTCTGAGCAACACAAAGGTTCGGGCCCACAAAAAAGAACTTTCGTGAACCGTGGGGGCAGGGTTAAATGCCAGCTTTCACGGATCAACGAGCTCTCCCATGGAAGGATTTCTAGAGAGCAACAAGGATCTGTTTTTTGCGGAAGTAGGCAAAAATACTCATGCGGAGTTCGTGGGTAACTCTGCGGTAGGGTCTGCGGTAGAGCCTTTTTACTCGCCTTCTCTGTTGTGCCGGAATCCGGTGAGGCAATCGACTACTTTACTCATCCGGAGGACTACCTTGTACAAGTCGTCAGTGTATCTCGCACGTTAAGACTTCACACACCTCGCGACTATGGCGTGAAGTGAGCAAGCGCATCTGACGACTAGCAATGAGTCTTTGCCAAAGACTTCGGTGATAGAGGAGCACACCGTGCCTATGCACGTGAACCCTGAAGCGGCAGCAAACATTGGCATGGCAGGCTATGTGGCACCTCCATCAATCATTACATGTCCAACGACCAAACCAGTCACGAATCAGACGGCGATTAACCGGCCATCCCTACCGATAGCCTCAACGTATGCAATGGGGTCGACGTGTGGCGCCGGGCGACAGGTGCGAATCAACAAGGAACAAGCAAATCGTATCTTCGTACTCGACGGGATCAACAACCATCTGCTCAAACAACTCTATATTGTGATGGAGGCTCTTCGCAACACAAGTGCATAAGAAGCGGTGCTCATCGAGAGAAACACTCAACTCTCAAACAAGCCTAAGATTCCTCTGCCCCCCTTTCAACTGTTCAATCATGTAGATTCCAAAGGACCGATGATTTGGATGGGGCTAACAAGCTTGGAGGTGTATTTCACCACTACTATGGTCAACGACGATTGGAAAAACATTGACCTCACGGTTCTGCTTCTCCGTGGCATGGCATTAAGTTTGTGGTCGTACCAAAGGGCATCCAAAGGTAGTAGGATATCGGCAAGACCTCATCGATGGCTAATGACGCCCGTCTCGCATTGTCAAGGGTAGGCGTTCTCCCTTCGAGCACATCAACACATAATGGCAAGACGGGTTGACGCGACTGATAATAGAAATTTCTAATGCATAATGCATGCACATTTTGGATGGTTAAACGATCAAACTGACACTTGGTACAAACTGTAGCGTCAACGTCTCCAGTTAAACATGGCGCAGTTCATGCGGACATTCTGAGAGATCATCACTGGAGCACACATCACCCCCGATGAACTTTGTTTTCACTATAACAACGGCCGCAAACGGGATATCCACTAAGCTATTGCCATCTTTGGCATCCAAATCGATTCATCATGGATGATGGCAGTAGCATAAACAATCGATAGAGTCAACTACAACGCTCAGATACAGGAATCCTATGGCTGGCAACCTCCCAAGGATAACTATCATGGGAGAAAAAAAAACCGATTTGGGGACTCATTGACTCCGATGGCTATAGATGCCGTTGACCAAAATAACGAGTGCACCTGCGAAAACTACAGAAATGTCGGGCATATTGCTGGAAAGTGCCAAAGCTACAGGTCCAAAAGGGAAGAAAGTCATAAAATGAGTTGGGAAACAACAAAAATTAGTAGTGAAAGAAACGAATCTTGTCCCTGAGGAGAAACTTGCATCAAATGATCACCCATTTGAGTGGCTCACGACCCCGTAAAAGGTTTCTGATATTGCAAAGTTCGACAATGGGTACAAGGATGATCAATCGGCGATACTACTAAAAGTATAACCCCGAGGTTGCAAGATTCGTAGAACGATACCGCCACTACTGGATGAAGGAGCATCTCACAATTTTTTAAGCAACGACATGGTTTGTAAGCTGGTTATACATACTAAACCAAGGGTGTTTGAAGGGAGAACCGTTGACGAAAGATTGTAGGTATGGAGACTCTAAGAACCATTATGACTATAAGTGGGAGACTTGCGAGATGTAACGGTTTGGAGGTCATGTCCAATGAGTAATTACTAAATCATTTATGGACGTAATTTTTTGATCAACTCAATTAGTGGCGACTTCTATGTGAAAATCAGTGGCGCCAAGTGATAGCTTCTGTGTGTGGGGCGGAAGACGACAGTGAAAGCAACAGAGGTAGAAGTAGCAGAGGAAGTCGTAGTGACGGAAATGCAACAACCTGTGCAGCCGAAACCACTCAACGTGGCCTCGCATTGTACCTGACAAGCGGCTTGTGCCTTTCTCATACATCTCGAGACGTTGGAAGAAATGGAAGTGGCAGCAACTCACTCACCGGCCTCATCAGCTTTATCAGCTTCATCCGCCTCATTGGCATCAACAAAGTTCGCGATGGTTCCCGAGGAGTTCGCACCGGTCATCTAAGAGTTTGCGGACGCCTTCTCCGATGAACTTTTGAAATCCTTACCACCTCAACAGGACATTGACCATCGTATCAAACTAAAACCGGAGAGTCCACCAACAATTCGAGGAGCCTATTAGATGAGCAACCATGACCTGACTGAGTTGAAAAAGCAGCTCGACTCGGTTCTCAGTCAAGGGTCCATCTGCCCATCCACGTCACCATACACACGATTGCTTTTGTGAAAAATAGAACTGGGTAAATGTGGATGTGTGTGGACTACCGGGCGCTAAGTACCACGACAATCAAGAACCACGACCCTTTTCCTCAAGCGAACAAGCTTTTTGACCAACTACAAGCAACTTGAATACTCACCAAAATCGACCTATGCATCGGCTATCACCAGATCTGCGTGGCGGATGCCAACAGTGAGAAGACGGCATTCAGAACACGCTACGGGAATATTGACTCCACGACAATGCCATTTGGACTCATGAATGCCTTAACGATGTTCATGGCACTGATGAAAAACATTTCACCCCGTACCCCAACGTTTTTATGCGGTATACCATGTAGAGACCCTAGTATACAGTCAACAATTCTCCGTGAGTCCAATTCGTATAACTCCCAACCCTTCATGTTAGGGCTTTGTCCAAGAAAAACTCCTCACGATGGCTTGTCTACTAGCTTCTTACGGCGCTCCTTTGGCACATGGAAAAGTGCCATGCAGCCAAAAGTTCTAAGCATGGCGACGTTAGGCTTATCACCATGCCATGCCTGAAATGGCGTCATGTTAGGCAACGGCACATGTGGTACGCGATTGCGCACCCAAACTGCTTGTCTCATTGCATAAGGCGACCAGTTGCTGCTGAGCTGAGCACTGAGAAGCATTGCCTTCAACGTCTCTTGCATTGTGTTGTTGGCTCTTTCAGCTACACCGTTTTGCAGAGGTGTGTAGGCTGTTGAAAACTACTGCACAATCCCCATGTCCTCGAGGCGGGACATAGATTCGCCGCTCGTGTACTCTACAAAATTGTGTGAATGTAGGACTTATAACTTCGCATTACTTTGCCTCTCTGCCATTGCCAGCCATCTGAAGAAGTAGGTGGGAGCTTCATCCTGAGTGCGTAAAGGAGAGCTCGACACAAAACGTGTCGCGTCATTGACGAAAAGAAGAAAGTATCGTTGGCCTCCGTAGATGGTGGTAATTGGTAGTGGTCCCCATATGTCTGTCGTCATCGTTGCTGTCATTATCACTGTTGTCATCACCTGCTGAAGTGGTTAGTGCACCGCTGAGGGCCTCCTTCGAGACAATCTCCTGATGTATGGCCTGCAACTGTTGAGCTGCAAATGGCCTCCGCAACGTTAAGGCGTGTGTAGAGCTGGACGAGCTCTGATGCAGCAGCTGATTGGCTGGCTTCATCTGCGGCATGTAGGCGGTCACTCGCGGAACAAACCTGACGGTGGACCTTGATTGTGTGTGCATTGGCACGAGCTTGAGCCTCTTACAGCCTCACGGTCTCACCCCGTAGGAAGGCATGAAGTTGCACCTGCTCGTCGCACAAGTCGATGTCCTCTACGTAAGTCGTCGACTCAAGTGCCGCTAGGCCACGAGTTGTTACCGAGGCATGAGCACAAGACAATGATTCACTATGTAAGTCATCTGGGGCTATAGGAACGGCTGCTGCGAAGGCACCTACTACTCGTGACACACTTGGTGCTTGGCCGTGAGCTGCTGGCCGGACATACGCATGTGTAGGTACAGCTGCATCCGCGGTGTACCACTGTTGTGGTGTACCACCGTTGTGGTTATTGAAGGTCGGTCAATGCCTTCGTGCTCCTCGTGACCCCTTGTGTGCAGCCAATCATCCACCTGTTGCTCAAGATCCGCCTATTCAAGACGTGCATGTTGTAGAGACCACGCATGTGCCTTGAGACGCCTATGTACATCCTCCACACACTCCATGACAACTTGTTGTGCTGGAACAATTGCGGTGTAGCAGCGGCTACTAGCCTCCCGGAGCTTGGCTATGAGACTCTGCATGTGCGCCTCCACTCCAGCCACAACTGCCTCTAAGCATCCATCACGGAGCTCAGGCACTCGTCGTTACTGTGTCGTTGGCTATAACCACCATGGTGTCAACTACGCTGGTCAAAGAAGCCATGAGCTAGAGATTCGCAGCTCACTCTGCGTCTCCCACCGTGACTACTACAAGTCCATCAGGTGCCGCAAACGTATCGCACACACGGACGTCTTTCGTCGTATAGGGGTCATCCTGTGCTCGTGCTATAGCTGCTACAAATACGAGAGCACTTTGGGCCTCTATATCTGTCACCAAATCTGTGTCTGACAAGCTTCAACTTCTGGCTTACATCACGCTTTTTGCGAGAGGGAACATCTGTCGTGGAAGGTTTGTACGCACGCAATCCTTGCATGGTTGCGTTGTCTCCTTGTTCCCATTATCCTTGATGTCAAGGCCGTTGACTTGCTCCTTCTTGTGCATTGACTGCACTTTCTAATTGCTTACGTGGCCCAATTGTTTGTGCCACATAGCAAGATCTGTAACAGAGCCTTTGTGGAGACTTGCTGCTGCAAATGGCGATTGGAGTTCGTCAGACGCTCGAGCTTGGAAATCCAGCTCGATCATGCCATGTGGTAGGAGGCGACCTTCCACGAAGGTATCGCCTTCACGGCTCTTCAAGGCAACATGCCTTCTGTTGTTGATGACACGTTTACCTCTCTTCATCAGTTGCCCTAATGAGAGGAGGTTGACAGCAATCTCAGGTGTGTAGAGCACGTCTCCAAACTTGACTTAGGCACCTTGGTACCCTATCATTGTCATTTTTGCCTTTCCAAACACTCGAACTTACTTGTTGTTGGAGACTATGAAGAAGCCCTTGGAGTTGGGTAGGAGTTCGTGGAGGCAGACCTTGTCGAAAGAAATGTGGGAAGTGCACCCACTATCAAGGTACCACACGTATGTTGAGTGAACCAGCTCGTTGCTTTCTGTGTTTGATAGCTGAAGCACGGACCCCGTGTAGTCATATTGCTTGCCTGGGCCTCCCTCCTTTGTCTGCTTCTCTGGCCCCTTCTCTTGCTTCTCGGCATGCTTCACTTTTTCATCACTCTTCTTCTCCGCCTTTCATCCTGAATTGCTGGCTTGTTTTGTACGCCTTAATTGCTCCTCATCCCATAGTCGCTTTCTACAATACTACTTCACGTGCCCTGGTCTGCTACAATAATGAAACTCACCTGCAGGGCATCATCCTCGTCGCTAGTCACGCGAGCTTCGCCAGCTTGCGTTTGGCTTAGACTGGGCGGAAGAATGGTCTGAGGCCGCCTTCATCAGTGCTTGGCTGTTCCACGATGGCTGAGTGGAGCTGACCGCAGCGCTAACACCTTGGTACGTTGTGTTGGTGAGAATGCATTATTTTTCTTTCACAGCTGGCTTGTCAGCCCACCGCGCATCGAGACCCCGATTTTCATCTTGACAGCCGAGGCCAATCCGGCCAGCTGCCTGCGCCCTCCGGTAAACCTCCCGGACTTTCTGACAACTTCGACCACTCTTATGAATCCACGACAGAAGTGCCACGTCTTTTCAGTCCACTTCTGAACGCTTTGAGACATATCTTGATCTTTAAGGATGCATCTTGCATCTTCACCATCGATCCTTGAAAACCCCCGATTCCTCAGCAAAGCTTCCCGGGTCTGACCACTCACAATGCGACTCCACACGCATTGCTCGACAATCGTCCCAATGACCCCGACTATGTCTCATTCGTAACACTTGTATGTATGTGTTCGGTCATTTTGACACTTTTCATCGAAGTACACTTACCGCTCATTCTAAAATGCTAAATCGTGTTCTCCCTCACAAATTCTACCTCTTGCCCATGTACGCTCTGTTCCGCATAACACTTGTTATCACAGAAGAGCAGTGCTGGAGAGGCACCTGACTACTTTACCTATCCAGAGAACTACCTCGCACAAGCCATCAGCGCATCTTGCATGTCTCGAATTCACAGACATCATGAGAATGACTTGAGGCAAGCAATTGCAACCGACGACCAGCAACAGATCTTGAGCGACGACTTTGGTGATGGAGGGGCAGAACGTGCCTATGCACGCAAACCCTGATGCAGTAGTGAATGCTGACGTGGCAGGCTATGCGGCAGCTACATCAACCCCTACAGCCCCAACAACCAATCCAGTCCCCGACCCAGCAGCGGTAAACCAGTCGCCTCTACCGATAGCCTCAACGACGACAGTAGGAACGACAGGTGGCACGGGATGCCAGGCGTAGATCAACGAGGAGCTGGCAAACCGGATCTCCACGCTTGAGGGAATCAATAGCCATCTGCTCCAATAAATCAACATCATGATGGAGGTTCATCATAACGCTAGCACACATGAAGTAGAGCTCGTCGAGAGAAATTCCGAACTCTCGACCAAACCGAGGATTCGTCCGGCCCCACCAGATACGTTCGATCCTACAAATTCAAAAGGATAGACGGTTTGGATGTGGCTGACAAGTTGGGAGGTGTATTTCACCACTGCACGCGTCAATGATGAACAAAAAAAGATTGACCTTGCGGCCGCGCTTTTGCATGGCACGGTGCTAAGTTGGCGGTCTGATCTAAAGGACATCCAAGAGTAGTAGAAGACCGGCCGGGCATCCTCAACGCCCAACAGCGCCCGTCTCATGTCGCCAACCGCAGGCATTCTATTCTTGGAGCTCATCAACCCACAGTGGCAAGACATGCTCACGCCATCAACCGTCTGGAACAAAATTTCTTGCGCAATGCTCACACAATTCGGACGGCTGAACAAAACGTCTGATGCACGGTACAAGCTCCAGCGTCTCTGTTAACTGTCTAGCATGGCAGAGTACACGTGGAGATTTTGTGAGATAATCACTAGTGCAGACATCGCCCCTCGTGAACTCTGTTTTCACTAAAAAATGGCCTGAAGCGAGATATCCGACGGGCCATTGCTATCTTTGGCATCCAAAACGACTTGCCATAGATGATCGTAGCGATAGAAAGGATTGACATCAATGCTCCGATCTAGGAATCCTATGGCTGGTGACATCCCAACCATAATTATTGTGGAAATGGAAAAAGCCAGTCGGGGGACTCCTCGTCTCCAATGGAAGTGGATGCCATCGACGAGGCAGAAACGCGCACTTGCTACAAGTACGGAAAACTCGGGCACATCGCTCGTAATTCTCGGAGCAAACAGCAGGCCAAAAAAAAGGGGAAGCCACAGTAAAATGAGTGGGGAAACGGCAAAATACAGGAGTGAAAGGCGCAACTTTTGTTCATGCGGAGCGATCTGCACCAAACCATCGCCCATCTGAACGGCCCACATCACTACACAGGGTTTCTGAGATCTCAAATTTTGACGAGGTGTACGAGGACGACCAGCAGGCGATACTATTCGAAGTGCAACCTCGAGGATGTGAGAGTCGCAGAACATTATTGGCACCATTGGATGAAGGAGCTTCTCACAGCTTCATAAGCTGGGCTTGTTAACCAAACCAGGAGTGTTAAAAGGAAAAATTGTTGACGGGAGATGAAAAATACAGAGACTCCAAAAACCACTATGACTACAGGTGGAAGATCTACGGGATTTAACAACGTCGACATCTACGTGGAGGTCCTCTCCAATGATTCATCTCAAAATGATTCTCAGACAAGATTTCCTATACCGACACAATCGGCAAGTTGACTGGAACAACGTCAACATCTACGTGGAAATCGATGGTGCCAAGCGACAACTTCCTCGTGTGGGACGGAAGACGACAGCACAGGCAGAATCTGTAGAGGAAGCCGTGGTAGTCGAAAAGTGACAACTCATACAGTCCATAGCGCTCAACGTGGCCAAACACTATATACAAACAGGAGCTCATGCGAGTCTCATACATCTCAAGCTAATGGAGGGAATAGAAGTAGGTGCAGCTGACTCATCACTCGCATCCGCCTCATCAGCCTCATCAACATCAACAAATTTTGCGATGGTACCCAAAGAGTTCACACCACAATTCCAAGAGTTTGCGAGCGTCTGCCCCGACAAACTCCCAAGAACCCTACCATCTCAATGAGGCATCGACCATCACATCGAACTAAAGCCGTTCAGCTGAACAACAGTTTGAGGGACATATTGGATGAGAAATCACAAGTTGACTGAGCTAAAAAGGCAACTCAATGAGATGCCCGATTAGGGGTTCATCCACCCATCCACGTCACCATACGTTGCACGAGTAGTATTCATGGAAAAGAAAACCTGTAAAATATAAATTTGTAAGGACAACTGGGCATTGAATGATTCTACCATCAAGAACCGCTGCCCTCTTCCTCGAGCTGACAAACTTTTTGACCAACTCCGAGGGACTCGAAGTTTCACCAAAATTGACTTCTGTAGCAGATATCACCAGATTTACGTGGCAGACGCCGACATTGAGAAGACGACATACCAAAATCATTGCAGGCATTTGGAGTTCACGGTTTTGCTATTCAGACTTATGAATATCCCAGCAACATTCATGTTGGTAATAAACAACATCTTCTGCCCATTCCTAAAAGATTTTTGTCGCAATGTACCTTGACAATATTGTGGTGTACAGCCACAACCCGAAGGAGCACGATGGGCATCTCTGAAAAGTTATGGATGTTACGAAGAGAGCTGTTTTTTGGAAAACTCTCTTACTGCGACTTTGGTCACCGTTCGATTGAGTTTTTGGGTCACGTCATCAATGGCAGACGGATCACCATGGATCCAAAAAAGGTGGCAGGAGTCGCTGATTGGCCGATGCCGACCAACGTTCAAGACATTCAATTTTTTTTTTGGATTCTATAATTACTATCGGCGCTTCGTACAAGACTTTGTCCGAGCATTAGTGCCTCTTTCTCACCTCACTTGAAAAGAAAAGGAGTGGTGGTGGGAAGACATCAAGCAGGAAGCATTCACCGTTTTGGAGAACGCTCTGACCTCGGCGCCAACGCTATGATTAACCGATGCAATGGTCGACAACATCATGACTACGGCCGCCTCCGATCCTGCCATTGGTGCATTCCTCCTACAAAACCATGGCAACAGTGAGCAATGAGTCACATACATGTCTCAAAAACTGTGAGGTCCAAAACTCAACTATGCCGTACTCGAGAAATAAATGCTGGCGGTCGTACATCCATTGAAGACATGGCGATGTCATCTGGAGTGTTGCCAATGCATCGTGAGCACTGACCGCCATGCGTTTAAATATTTTAAGACACAAATAAACCTTAGTCGACATCAAACCCGATGGATGGAGTTCCTTGAATTCGGGCTTGACTATGATATTGAGTATTGGCTAGGAAAATTCAACCCAGCCGGCGCACTCAGCCACCCACAAATTTCAACGTCTGAGGAAGCGATGCTAGAGCTGTAGCAAAATTCGTATCTCGAGCGGCTGTTCACGCGAGGCTACAAAAATCACGACAGATACGATGAGGCAAAATTTTGGGATGACACACCTTATTGGCGACGATGATTTAGTTGCCAAATGGTTGTTTCCCCGAACAACAAACTTTGCCGAATGTTGCTCAAAGAATACCACGTCACAGTACAAGGTGGATACTTCAGAGATGACAAGATGCTGAACAAGCTGGAAAAAAACTATTGGTGGGACAAGATGCAATCTGACGTGGCCAACTTTAGCAAGTCCTGCGACACATGTCAGCGACAAAGATCCCGTCGCACACGACCACCTGGACTTCTGCAGCCACTCCCTATTGCGACGGAACCATGGGATGACATCTCCATGGACTTCGTCACAGGATTACCGGTCACACCTGAGGGATATGATGCAATCCTTGTGGTAGTCGACAGGTTTTTCAAAATGTCCCAGTTTGACCCGACGACAACCACTATCACCGCCTAAGGAACAGCAAGGTTGTTTCTAAACAACATCGTGCGGCTATACAACGTGCCGAGAAGCATCGCGAGCGACAGAGACGGTCGAATCACCATCTGTTTTTGGTGCAAAATGATGACTCGCTACAATAGAAGGATTCAAATATCAACGGCGTTTCATCCTCAAACCGATGGCCAAACCAAGCAAACCAATCAAACACTTGAACAAGTTCTCCGAACACTGAGGTTCTGCGAACCTCATGGGATGGATTGGGCACAAAAACTCTCAACCACCAAAACTGCATATAATTCATCTATCTCCACCGCAATGGGTAAAACTCCATTTGAAGTGGTGTATGGAAAACTTCCCGCCACACCAGCTGGACTACATAGCCAAAGTGACATTCTTGCGGTTGACGCTCAACGCCAAGACTTCTCCACCATCTGGGAGGATACACAGCAGACACTCGCAAAGACACAAGCAATGATGAGGCAAGCAACTGAACGACATCGCAGCGTTGACGTCTTCGTCACCGGCGACAAAGTCCTTCTCAACTCGGCCAACATCAATCTCCATGGAGTCCACTATTCAAAACTCAAACCTTCATGGTTGGGACCGTTTGAGATCGAGCGCATGCAAACCCCCATGGTTGCTTGACTCAAACTCCCTGACACTATACAAGTTCATCAGGTATTCCATATCAACTGACTCAAGCAATACCAAGATCCCAAAGAGAACTTCCCTGGCAGGGATGGTTTCCTAGACGAGGACACAAAATGCATCATCGAGGCGGTCCTCAGCCATCGGCAACGTAGCAAAATGACAGAGTATCTTGTCAAGTGGCATAGCTACGACGTCGCGCATAACAGCTAAGAACCCTACGACAACCTTTGAGATGTTGATCATATCATCGATGCCTATTATCGCCGTCAGCAGGCCACATGGACACGTGCGCCAGGACGAGGCGGCTAAAAGGGAGGGAAGTGTTACGTACCACACGTACACAAGTCCCTAATTTTTCCGAGAGGATATTTCTATCATTACACAAATAGGCCACCGCACGTCCAGACATTGATTTCACCCCGACGGCCGAGGGCCATTCGACCATCTGCCCTCGCCTCCGGTGAACCTTCCCAAACTTTTTGACAGCTTTGACCACTCTCGCAAATCCATGACAGAAGTGTCACGACCTTTTGGTCGACTTCTCGATGCATCGAGACAAATCTTGATTTACGAAGATGCATCTTGCATCTTCACCATCGATCCTCAAAGACCCCGGATTCCTCGGTGGAGCTTCTCAAATCCGGCCACTCACGACGCAACTCCACATGACCAACTCCACACGGAACTCCACGCGTCGCTTGACAATCTACCCAACGACCCCGACTATGCCTCATTTGTAACTTGACATTTGTATACATAAATTTTGGGCATACATACACCGGTGCCCATCATTTTGTTCGAGTGATCTGCGATGTCCACAAACAAAAACAAATTGACAGTGATGTCCAGAGTCAAAACCGATATGTTAGCGATGTCCATAGTCAGAAACGAAATGACAGCGGTGATCATGTTTCAAATGTGCGAGCAAAAAAAAAAAGACAAATGTATCCACTATTTGCTCGAAGTATTCAGTTGTGAACAAAATGAATGTCTGAAGCAAACATCGGATGTTGACAAGCTGTCATGAGAGCCTGTCCTTGGTTTCGTCGTTTACCGTTTCGCAGTGTGGGATTCGTTCAAGCAGGAGCCATGCATGTAAGCCAATTTGTTTGCGTTGTAGGCGATGATTGTGCATCACACGGAAGATGACAGTGCGATCGCCAATGAATGGTTGCCAAATGAATGCGGCTCGTGCCAATGAGATATTGTCCACGGAGGAATTTCCCGACGTTGTGCGCACCGTCAATGGACGTCTGTGGCTTGTGTTAACGTCCTCTCAGGGTCACGCAAACACGTTCAACTACTGAACCTCATGTTTGTACCGGTTCGCACCATGAACATGTATTAACGTGGGTTCTTAAGGTTCTTCTCTGTTGGCAAACTGCGCTGAATTTGCACGCACTGCCAAACTTTTGCACGTTAGATCAACATGGACAACAACGCCTGTCCGAATGGGCCGGCACATCATGGATAGGGTACTCCCGTAGCGGATTTTGTGGCGGCTCATCGGGCATGGGTCGCACTGAAAGAGGAATGGGAGCCATATGTAGCACGTAACGGACAGTTGTTCCATGAAGTACCACCATGGACCCTTCCTCCTGTGACTCTGGAACACATGGCATGGAACTTGGAAGTGCCCATGCCGAATAGTAGGCCGCCGAAATGTCCCGAGCCGTGGGAGCCGTGGACATGGACCGAACCACCGAGTCCGTAGTGGCTACATCGCATGCTACCGTTATCATTGTGTAGGCATAACTGTCATATTTTCAAAGTGTTGAGGATATAAATTGTACATTCTACATGGCATCAGTATCGGTAGTCAAGTATTAATTCGGGGACTGTTATGGACACAGGTCTTTTAATCTTAAAAGGTTCTCGGTTTCACTTTGTTCCGAATCATGACCGCTACAGTGCATTGGAAGTGTTCTTCTCCACGAAGATTCCATCACATTGTTCACGCATAATAAATACATGCTAAATAATCTACTTTTGTATGGGCATGGATGAATTATTGTGTTATTAGAAAAGGATACAATTGTCAACTATTGCATGGGTACTAGAAGTCATCATTTCAATGGACACTAATGTCATGTTAACAAAGATCTAAATCTCTCCGGACAACCAGGAACAAGCACTACTACCCAAACCATTATGCATCCAACCACTTGGGATCCAGAACACTGCACAACCAGAGCCACTGACACACCTCACATCCACATCCCTACCATCCCTGACGGGGATTTGCATCAAAGAAAATGTCCTCATCGGCCTCATGTGGCTCAACCTCTTCGTCTTCTTCGTCTTCTTCATCGTAGAAAACGTCTTCCCCGTGTTTGTCATCTGATTGTGCTTCAGTTATACATCCATCCGTTGGATATCCATCATTGTATGTCACTGTACACCTGCATATGCCTACATATCTCGTAGTTGTTGGCAACCACAAATAGGAATAGACTGTCTCACACACCAATGTTGCACCACTTCCGAGAGGAAGATCACAGTCCAGTAAAGTGGATCACGTAATCAATGTTTCAGGGTCCTTGTCTAAGTGCTTAGAATGAATGGAAAATTCATTGAAAGAAAAATAAATGGCCATGTCAGAAGTCTATTTGTAGACATTTTTGTGTTTTCTTGTGAATGACTTTCAACACAAAGGGAAACATGACATCATTCATTGACAAGTATTCAGAAGTTGAGAAGCTGACAGGTTTTGCGCAGTTGAACTCTAACACAAACGTATTTATCCAAGACTGAGTTCTCCAAAACTACCATCCCAAGTACAAGCCGACCTAACTACACCCCCCTGGAAACTACTCTAAGGCATGAGTGCATTCCGGGGCCACTTGTACTCTGGCATGCATCTCCTCCATAGGCACTGGTCTTCACTACGCTCTGCAAAGCATACACAAGAAAAAGAGTAAGAGGGAAAAAACATAACTTTGGACCATGTTTTTAAAACATGCATTAACACCAAGGCATAGTGACGGGAGTGCAAAGTAACACGATGCAGGTTCCATCTCATGGCAAACTTACCAAATGCCCCAAGAATGGTTGATGTTGTCCACCACCTCGTGGAAAGCCATCCATGCCTCCTCACGACCCTTTGCATCATCGTGGTTGACCCTTTTATCCTCACAAGACATTGAGATGGGGGCGACTACCTCATCATGCGGGTTGACGCCTTCGGCTGCTTCCTCCTCCTCATCCCCCTCCTATCCCTCCTCCTCCTCATCCCCCACCTGCCCATCCTCATTCCCCTCCTTTTCCTCCTCTATCTCCTCTCCCCCCTCCTCATCCTCCTCCTTCTCACCCTCCTTGTCCTCCTCCTCCCCCTCCTCGTCGTCCTCCTCCTCCCCCTCCTCGTCCGACTCTACCTCCTCTTGAACAAGGGGGCCATCCTACGCCTCATCCCCGGAGTATCCCATGGCATCCACGTTCGACCATGCGTCGCAGATCGAACGTGGATGCCATGAGGAAGTCCTCATGCGACGCTCTGCCTCCAATGAGGACGTCCTCATGTGACACTCTGCCTCCAACACTGTGACTCGTGCGGCTGCCATGTGTTCTAGAGTTGGGGCCTCAATGTTAGGACATGCACGATGCACATGGTCTTGCTTCCCACAGCGGGCACATATCCGTCGCTTCTTCACCTTTGCTTACATGTCCAATCTCACTGTGGCAGGATGCCCGTGCCCGCAACGTGGGCCAAGCTGCTTCCACTTTGGTTCAGCCAGCTTCACAAGCCTCATCTTTGGCAAGGAAAAATGGGTGTTGTATGTGCGTTTGGAGCTAAGGTTCAGGTAGCCGAATTCCACGTACGCCACGGGGTTGAGGGCATTTTCCAGCACAAGATTGCAGGCATGCCGGTATGGCACTCCATACTCATGCCAAATTCCGCACGAGCACTCTTTTGTGCTGATGTTGACGTCGCGTGGAGTGTCGTTTTGGCGCACTGCTGTGCGGCTTGTCCCCGTTCCCCCTCCGTCCCCATCCAGGTCCAAGCTGTACTCCTGGTTGTAGTCATAGTTGTTTCTTACCTTCAAGTACAACGTTGTTGCGATACTGCCCTCGGCGTCATGTGCCATCTTACGGCGGATGTGCCAGAGTCTCTGCAAGAAGACATGGAGGTTCACAAAATGAAAGTACGGGTACATTTTTTGGAGCTCCACGAGCTTACCGTTGAGGGATTCCATGGCGTTGCTCTTGGTGTGTCCACAACGAGGGACAAGGCAGTAAAGCCTGCTCCATCTTTCCTTGGAGATGCATGGCTCCCCATCACCACCCAGCAGGTAGTCTACAGCCCTTGGAGCCGACTGGCGCATCTCGGCCAGGCAGGCATCCCAATCCTCCTGCGTTGTCACGTGGTCTAGGTTCCAGGATAGAGTGCCCGACCTGCCCTGGCACCGAGACTGCACATTATGCATGAGGTTCCAGGTGCAGTAGATGTGCATTGCACTGGGTAGTTTGGCCTCCACTGTGCTCGCCAAGCCCTTTTCACAGTCTGATATGACCGTGGTTCCAACCTGTGCCACAGTTGGATATGGTGTTGGAACAAGCTTGCAGAACCACGTCTAGTTACGCTCTTTGTTTCCACACACCAAAGCGTACGCCGCGGGCATGAGGTTGCCGTTCGGGTTGAAGAAATGCATGGTTAACAAGACTTGCTTGTGCCCATTTTTAAGGTGGGTCCCATCTATGACGAGCACTTGCCGAGTGTACTCAAAACCTCGGCGGCAGGCTCCCAATGCGACGAACACCCGTTGGAAAGCACCAACTTCCCGGACCTTCTCAGCCTTCGCGATGGCCAGCGGGTCCACCTTCAAGAGTTGCACAAAACAACATGTTTGACACGCTTAGTGTGCAACCGGAAACATAAGTTTGGCACAGCTAAAGACCAGGAAAAGCAAGATGAAAAAGTAAACAATAACTCAGCCACGTATCCAGGGAACATGCTCCACGAATCTTTCTTCTTGCCGTATATCTTCTCTACACAGGCCTTTTTGGCACGGTATAATGTGGTGTACAAGACTTTCGTGTTGCCAACCTTCATGATGATTGCTTGCAGCGCCTTTTGTGTTGCCGACGGGTCATTCGTGAGGGTGATTTTGAGAGAGAGCTTCCTAGCACTGCTGTTGCTAGCGTGGCAGTACAAGCCAACCAGCTAACTCACTAGCATACACAGGTGGAGGTGAGAACAGCAAGGGGTTGGCTAGGGACACAAGCACAAGTGTCAGAAGCTGCAAATGTTGAATTGTGCAGAGAGAGACAACAACCGAGGCCTGTACAACCTAAATAGTGTCATGGACCTAGTGGATGCACACACATGCGGCGCACACCAGCACTATTCTCTAGTAGGACAAAGCAGTGGAAAAAACACAATTTTGGCCATAACTCCCTACAGACACGTCAGAACGACCAGCCGTTTGAACCAAAATGGCCGCACCAATGAGATCTACGTCCTGATAGGCATGCCTATGTGCTATCCCACAGCACGAATGTGAAAAAATGAGAGTCTTTTGGGTGCCTGTTGTCGTAGGTCACCGGTCCTCTGCCACCGTCGCCAGTCCCAGGGATCTGCACGTGAATGGACATCAGCCGAGGGGTCACCGTAAGCCATGTACAACACACACAACAACATTCCCCCATGACCGGAGGGCAAAACATGTCCATGCACATGCAGACACTAACGCTGTACGGAGCAAGAAATGCACAGCCGCTGAGGCAGCAAGTACAACACACGCAAGGGGGTACATGAGGAATTAACCTGCAACAGGGATGGGGCAGAGTCCCACTGAGCGAGTGACCGCATGAAACTTTGAACGAACCAGAGCCTTGGTCAGAAAAGCCGCACACTGCGAATCAGTGCCCACGTGGATGACTCGGATCTCACCACGATCAACCAGATCACGCACGGAGTGGTGATCGACATTGATGTGCTTTGTGCGTGCATGGAACACACCTGAGTTCTGGGCCATGGCCTCCGCGCTCATGTTGTCACACTGGAGGACGACGGGGGGAACAGACTGGCACGGTTCACGTAACAAACGGACGAGCCAGACACACTCCGCTGCACCGGCTCCTAGAGCAACATACTCTGCCTCAGCAGTGCTACGTGCTATGTAGTCCTACTTCCCACTTCGCCAGGACACAACAGTGCCTCTAACAAGGAAGATGTATCCGGTGTAGCTCTTGCCATCTGGACTCCACGCCCAGTCACTATCTGTGTACCCATCGAGCACAACGGCCACCTTCTTGCAAAAGCACAGGCCGAAGCGTGCGCTGGACAGGATGTAGCGCACACACCGGATTGCGGCCTCGAGTGTTTGCTGGCATGGAGCCTGCAAGAACTGAGCAAGCAGGTTGACAGTGAAGGCTATGTCGGGCCGTGTTGTGGTGGCCAAGTACATAAGAGAGCCGATGACTCGCAGGTATAGGGTCACATCGACTTTCTCCCCCAGGTCAGCTGGGTCATCCACCTTCAGGGCGGCCTGCCCCTCAGGGATCATGGGCGTGGAAGCCGTGCGGACGGCAGTGAGGAGGTCGGCAAAGCGCTACCCCACTGTCTGTGCTTAGCATCCCTGATGGACACGGAGTGTACGGCAAAGTCGGTCGCGCACGATCTCCATCCCCAAAAAGAGAGAGGCCTCACCAAGATCTTTCATCGTGTAGGCCGAGGAGAGAACGACCTTGGCAGCTTTTACTGCTTCCGGGTCGGGTGAAGCCATCAGAAGATTGTCCATGCAGATGAGGATGGCAGCAAGCAGGGCCGATGACTGTGAGAAGAACAGGGATTGGTCAGCATCATTTGAACGTACCCACCGTGTCTCAGCGTGCTGGTGATCTCTTGATTCCAGCAGCGAGGTAACTGTTTCAGGCCGTACAAGGCGTTCCGCAGACGATACACGCGACCAGTGCCATCCTCAAAGCCGGGTGGCTGGACCATGTAGATCTCCACCTCAAGGTCGCCGTTCGGGAACGCATTGATGACATCCATCTGATGGAGTTCCCAGTTGTGTTGTGCCACCTGGCTTGGCAGCGTGAGCGTGGTCTTCATCCGCCCAACAGGGGCATAGGTCTTGGTGTAGTCCACGCCATGGACCTGAGAGAAGCCTTTTGCTGTCAGGCGCGCTTTGTAGCACTCCACAGTGCTGTCTGGCTTGAGCTTCTTGCGTAGAACCCATTTGGCCTTGATGGCCTTGCGGTTCTTTGGCAAGTCCACCAGCTCAAAGACGCCGTGCTCTAGGATAGCATCGAGCTCGGCCTGGCAGGCAGAGCGCCACTGCTCAGCGTCGGAGGCTGGCAAGGCCTCAGGCAGACTGGTGGGATTGGGAGACAGAACTGGTGCATTGCGTGTAGCCTGGGCATACGCCACAGAGGGAGGGTTGATCGGGACCATGGACTCAGCAGCGTCACGAGCAAGATAGCGCTCATGAGTAAGTAGTGCCATACGAGTGGCACAGCCAAAGTGAACCTCAGCGAGGCTTCGAGCACTCAGGCCGAGGGCTTTCGTGCCCAAGTCACCGCTGACAACGTTGCGCGTGGGGTGAGGGCGGAGACGTTTGCTGGGTGCCTGTGTGTAGGGGTTCGACGGGGCAAGAGCAGTGGGAGCTTCTAACTCACATGCCGGTGTGGACAGCATGGCAGGCGCGCCACTCGAGACTGGCGTGACCTCAACAGCTAGGGACGGGCCCATGGCAGATGCGGGCACGTCCGCGGCCGGAAGCAGGGACGGCTCAAAGCCAGATGCTGGCGCGGATGGAGATCAGGCTGAGCCTCAGACACGGAAGCAAGCGCAGGATCAGGCAGAGCCCTAGTCGCGGAGGTAGACTCGGACACAGAGTGCGTTTGTCTCCAGGGCTTGTCGGCCCCTCGAGCTTGTCCACTCCGACCACGGACAAGGCAACCAGCGGAGCGTACATGAGAAGCATGCAGCCAAGACACATCATCAGGTCCATCACGCGCACACGGCTGGGCATGATGACCACCACAGGCATCATCACGCAACGACACAGACATTCCACAAGCAATAGGACCCTTCAACTCAGTCAATTCAATCGCACCTCCCTGAGAGGAGCGCAGGGCAAGAAGCTCGTGAAGCTCGGCGATCGTCCTCTCGCGTTCGGCGAGCGCCAGGTCGCAAGGATCCGCGGAGGAGCCTGCTGTGGCGGCGGACTCCTCTAGAATGGCTGCGGTAGTGGCGGCTGAGCGGGTGCTCGCACCGGACGTCTGGCGCATGCGTGCCTCATGCGTTTGCTGCAGCCCATGGGTGACCTTGGCCTAGTCTAATGGGCGGCCTGTCAGGCGAGTGCAGTCAGGATAGCGATGGTCACCCCCGCAGTTGAAGACCATGAGCTAGCGGCCTGTCGTGCTGCTGGAGTCGTTGCTACCACTGATCCTGCTGCTTCTGCTACTACTGCTGCAGCTGACACTGCTGGTGCTGGTGCCGCTGCTGGTCTTGCCGCTGGAACCACCACTTGACGATGTGCTGCCCTTCTTCCCTTAAGTTGGAGCCATTGTTGCTGTAGACAGCGGGGAGGAGGATGCGGCGGCAACTACAACTGAAGCGGTGCTGTGGCGAGCGTAGCTTGCGGCATCCATGCCGGCAACCTCCAGGAAGTGGAGGGTGGCCCAGCGCAGCAGGGTCCCGTCGCTCGCCATGTCGCGAAGTAAAGTCTGGTCGAGGTTGCTGAAGACGCGCGCGTAGTCGGGGTGGATTTCATAGAGGATGATCTGGAGGGCGGAGTACTGCGCATGGGCATCGACTCCCAGCTCCTCGCACAACTGGATCGCCCAGCGCCAGTAGTCAGCTACGGACTCCTGAGCAGTCTGACAGAGGGAGTTGAAGTCGGCGAGGCACTGGGACGTCAGGGCCAAGGTGGCACATTCAAACAGAGTGACAACCGGTGCCCACGCCTCGCGAGGGTCAGCTCTCGAGCCGGTCAGCGGATCGCCAAGGAACCGACTGAAGTCTTTGGTGAAGTTTGGGGCGGCTTTTATCAGGCCGGAGGCGGCGCGGACCGCCATCTGTGTTTGGGCGGGGTCAGCCGCCTGGTATGGGGTGAGGTAGTAGGCGAGGACTCCTTCGCTCATGGCCCACATGCAAAAGCGCGGCTCCCAAGACTTGAAGTCGTTCCCAGCCCGGAAGACGGGCGGGTCCGACTCAAACCACTTGGGTGGCTTGACCGTCGGCAGAGCGACGGCTGAAGCCACTGCGGGACCGGGCATAGAGGAGGCAACTCTCTTGCCTAGGCGGGCCTGCAGAGCCAGCTCCTCAAAGCTCAGAGGGCGGCAAGATGAGCTCAGGCCGGCGTCGGCATTGGAGCTCGTGCCCTTGAGGACGGCATTGGCCTCAAGCGCTTTGCGGCGCGCCTCCAGGCGGATGAGGCGTGCTTGCAGCAGCTCTTCCTCACCCTCCTCGCCAAAGTCGAAGAGGGTCTCCGCAACCTCATCTGCATTGCCGCCGTGAGCGAGGTGATCCTCGCTCGGGTCTGCGGACGGGTGCTGATGCTGGGACTGATGCAGCTAAGGTAGTAGCCCCTTGATCAGGTCCTGCAGCTCAGCGACCTGCTTTGTCAAAGTCAGGCGACTCTCTGTCTGCAGGTCAGACTCGGTGGCCGCTGCTGTTGCTGTTGTTGCAGCTGCTGCTGCTGACGCCGCTGTTGCCACTGCATTTGCGGTTGCGACTGTTGCTGCGGCTGTTGCTGCTGCTGCTACTGCTGTTATCGCTGTGGTGACAATGGCGGCGGCCGACGTTGGCCACTAACAGAGCTGCCCTAGGCGACTGCGTTGATGGCACCGCTGTCGGGGTTTTGTTTCGGCATGACAGCTGGTTGTGTGGAACGCCCGCTGTCTTCTGTCTCGGAACTATCCATCACGGAGCTGTCACCGTGGAATTTCACCGCAGAGCGGTCACCGCGGAGTTGCCGCGGAGTTGTCACTACGGAACTGTCACCACGGATCCGTCACCGTGGAATTTCCGTGGTTTTGCCACGGAACCTGTCGCCGCGATTGCGCACATGTGGAACGTGCCGGGGTGCCGCAACCTATTGGGGCAACTCCGTCGGTGCGTTCTGCAACCACCGCAGAGTTCTCGCGACGGGGCGACCGCGGAACGGTCGCAGAACTGTCGCGGACTCGCGATCGCGGAGCCCCCGGGGGACCTCCGGCGGAACACTGGCGTGTTCCAGCACTGCTCCGGAGCTGTCGCGGCAGAGTGTCGCGGATCTCCGGAACGCCGAAGACCTGCCACGGCACCGTCACCGCGAGGTGACTCACTTCGGAACGACGCGAGTAACCGCGGTAGAGTCGCGGCATTGTCGGCGCGTTCCGTTGCGGCCGCGAAGTTGCCACGTCCGCTACGGAGTTCGCGTCACCGCATAGTACCTGGAGTTTTCCGCGTATCGACATCTGCTCTCGCGGATCGATCGCGGAACTATCGCGAATCGGCAACGGAACTGTCGCGCACGGTTTAAGAAAACGGTCGGAAATGTGGTGGGTCCTCCCAGGACCTCTCGTCGTGACGGTGGGCGCTGTTGCTGCTGCTACTCAAGGCAACGGCTGCTGTCGCTCATTGGTGCCACGGTTGCTACGCCTCTCCTACGCAGCCGTGCAAGCACTGGCTCGCCGCTCTGATACCATGAGAGACAGCTTCTTAGCACTGCTGTCGCTGGTGTGGCAGTACAAGCTGACTAGCTAACTCACTAGCACACACAGGTGGAGGTGAGAACAACAAGGGGTTGGCTAGGGACATAAACACAAGTGTCAGAAGCTGCAAATGTTGAATTGTGCAGAGAGAGAGATAACAACCGGACCTGAACAACCTAAATAGTTTCATGGACCTAGTGGATGCACACACATGCGGCGCACAACGGCGCTATTTTCTAGCAGGAAAAAGCAGTGGCAAAAACACAGTTTTGGCCATAACTCCGTGCAGACACGTCAGATTGACCAGCCGTTTGAACCAGAAAGGCCGCACCGGCGATATCTACGTCTTGATAGGTTGCACGCCTATGTGCTATCCCACAGCACGAGAGTCTTCTGGGCACCTGTAGCCGCAGGTCGCCGGTCGTCTGCCACCGTTGCCAGACTCAGGGATCTGCACGTGAATGGACATGAGCCGAGGGGTCACCGTAAGCCGTGTACGACACACACAACAACAGATTTTGATGTGTTGTGCAACCCACCGCGTTGAGCGCACAGGGTTACCCCGGCTGACCCCCGGGTCACAATGGCCGTCTGTGAAGGAGGTAGTGTTGAAGGAACCGGACCTCTTACTGAAGGCTACATGGACGATCCATGGGCATTTCTTGGCAACGTACTGCTTGTAACGCACCACAAAGCGCGTGCGGTTGCTCTTCAGCCACCTCAGCGACATACGGTTGTCAACCGCATACTCTTCCATGGTAGCTTTGCATGCGGCTATGGTCTCAAAGGATGAGCCACCAGGGGAGTTAACCGCAGCCTTCCACTCCTTCTGGGGAGTAGCGTGTGGGGTCAGCTTGGCGATGTTCGGGGAGGTAGCCTTCGCTATGTCTAACTGGGGGCACAACTGTCATTTCGTTTTCGGCTATGGGCACTGCTGTCATTTCGTTTCCGACTATGGACACTGCCGACATATCGGTTTCGACTATGAACAGCACTGTCACTTGTTTTGGACTATGGACACCGCTGATCTATCGACCAGAATGATGGGTATATTACAACACCATCCATATATGTTCGATCATTTTGACACTTGTCATTGAAGTACACTCACCACTAATTATAAATTGCTGAAGTGTCCCAAATTCTACATCTTGTTCTTCCTCGCAACTTTCATTTATTTACCATCTACGCTTCGTTCTGCATAACACTGGCACGGCTTTATCAATTTGAGAAGTTGTGGATGTGGCAGACTTATTCAGCCCCTTCTGGGCAATGTTGTTATCACCAACTGCTGCGGATAGATCTGTCCGAAGCCGATTTAGCCAGCCCCAGCAAATGTGCGTAGCCGGACTGTCACACGCACTGGTTTGTTGGATCGTACCTCTACGACAAGCATTGCCAACGGTGGCATGGGCAGCCTCACCACCACCAGGAGCATCAGCACAGGCAGAAGCAGCACCGACACCAGCAACGTCATCAATAGGCGTCATCAGCACTCGTTCCCGAAACAGTAATCCTCTGGTTTACAGCAGCGTACGCTCAAGAATGGCGGGCGTGTGCTCCCGTCCGCTTTCAAACCCGCAACCCCCCGGCTGGGTGTGGCCCGTGCTGGTGACGACGGCGTCGGTGGTGTTCGCGGGCGTGCTGCTGAAGACCCTCCGTTTCATGAGGGGCNCCTCTACGACAAGCATCGCCAACGGTGGCATGGGCAGCCTCACCACCACCAGGAGCATCAGCACAGGCAGAAGCAGCACCGACACCAGCAACGTCATCAATAGGCGTCATCAGCACTCGTTCCCGAAACAGTAATCCTCTGGTTTACAGCAGCGTACGCTCAAGAATGGCGGGCGTGTGCTCCCGTCCGCTTTCAAACCCGCAACCCCCCGGCTGGGTGTGGCCCGTGCTGGTGACGACGGCGTCGGTGGTGTTCGCGGGCGTGCTGCTGAAGACCCTCCGTTTCATGAGGGGCTTCGCCTGCGCGCACGAGTCTTCCTTCCACCCGCCACAGGCCGTGCTAGTGCTGGGCGGTGACCGCCGGAGGGAGCTCCTTGCCGCCCGGTTCGCCGCCGCCTGCGGCGACCCTGCCGTCTGTCGTCATGTGGCTCCTGCCGCGCACGCGACCGGCGTGCGGCTGCTCCCGATCTACGTCAGCTCTGGCCACGACGACGTGGCTGAGGTGATGAGGCAGGCGGGCGTGGACCCTGGCAGGCTGACCGTCGATGAGCGAGCTCTAGACACGGTGACCAACTTCACGTCCATGCTGCCCACGTTCAAGTGCGCCAAATACAGCCACGTGTACGTGGTGACGTCGGACTACCACGTCCCTAGGGCCAGGATGCTGGCCAGCCTCATCCTGTGCAGCCACGGCATCGCATTCACCATCATCAGCTTGCCATCGTCTGCATCCACATCTGCCGCATCTGCCGCATCTGCCAGGCCCGCAGACACTCTCAGGATCCAAGGGGGCACGACTTGAAGTAGGAGTGGCGACAGACAAGGTGAGTCACAAGTCAGGGCACAGGGGAGCACCAACTCCGACACCGCAGTCGTGCAGCATGCAGGCACCTCCAGCAGCGAGCTATTGCTCAAGCCCGCAGAGGGAGATGGTGGGGACGAATCAGTGGAGGCGGAGACGAGGGTGCGCAGGGAGAGGGACCGTGTTCGGGCGCTGCTGTGGCTCGCGCTGGGGTGGCATGGGGCGGAGCTGCTGCGGTTCACGCGACCTAACAGGTACCGCGAGCAGAAGCTGCGCCTACGGAAGGCCATGGAGGGCAAGTCGGAGTGANTCCAAGGGGGCTCGACTTGGAGTAGGAGTGGTGACAGACAAGGTGAGTCACAAGTCAGGGCACAGGGGAGCACCAACTCCGACACCGCAGTCGTGCAGCATGCAGGCACCTCCAGCAGCGAGCTATTGCTCAAGCCCGCAGAGGGAGATGGTGGGGACGAATCAGTGGAGGCGGAGACGAGGGTGCGCAGGGAGAGGGACCGTGTTCGGGCGCTGCTGTGGCTCGCGCTGGGGTGGCATGGGGCGGAGCTGCTGCGGTTCACGCGACCTAACAGGTACCGCGAGCAGAAGCTGCGCCTACGGAAGGCCATGGAGGGCAAGTCGGAGTGATACTTCCGCATCTCTGAGAAGGGTTGTTTGGGTGTGCTGAATCTTGATGCAGACGCCACTGAGCTCCAGGCATGCGAAAAGTTGTTGTACATAGTCTGTCGGAACCTGCAGGTGCACCAAATCATGGCTGGTTCGACATTGTCATGGATCCAGGGTAAGAGGCCACTGTTCATCTGGCTGTACACCCACTTCCACTAGGATCAAGCACCTGAGAATGACAGACCAAGGAAAATAGGTCTGGACACTTTATCAATAGCGAAGGCTGAGCTGTACTACTATTTTTGCCCTGGACATTGTCAACAGTATTCGTCGGTCTTCCCTGAACTCCAAACATTGTATCATTCATTGGGATCTGAGCACATTGTGGAGCCTGTGATTTGCTGCATTAAGAGAGTATCACCTACCAACCTTTTCTAGCTGGAAGAGCGATGGCTGCAGTCAAACGGAAGCCAAAGGTATCAAGAATATTCCGGATGTGGGCTGGCCCAGTTTATTACTTTCACAGGCAGTGAGCATGGGAACCTGGGCTTGTTCGTCTCGCCCTAGCCTCAGCTGAGTAGACTAAACTGCGACTCAACATGAACCATCGGACATGAAAGACTGAAAGGGTAAATTGTGCAAGCATGGAGCACCTTGGCACTAGAGATGGCTGTAGCCTAAAAGCTCCATGAGGTCTAAAGAAACACTACAGCTCAACACGATTGCTTCGCTCATAACACTGGTATGACTCATAGGCCCCAATCATTCCTACAGGCTCTCCAACTCAGAAGCTCTCGAAAGGCTCCTCCCTCTCCTCTCGTGTGAGGAGGTCTTTCACCTTCACAACACCCTTTGCCCACTCCGATTGGCCAAGGATGATCATCCTGCTGGCACCAACCCTCTCCGCCTGCTTGAACACCCTGCGATCCAAAGAAGAATAAAGACAGAGAGCACACAGGTTCATACAGCAGCTCCAGTCAACCAAAGGCACGTCAACACCGCGACAGAAGATGAGTGAAGTGTCCACTTCCAAAGGTTAATTGAAAGAAAAAATCTCAATTCACGGCTGGCGCAGTGGATATCACTCTTCCCTTCAATTCGACTGGGGATGGGCAGTCCCCAGTTCTACTCCCCTTGCCAGTATGATTGGCCTTGTAGCGGGCAGCTACCTATGCTTCTGCCCTTGGTGCTCGGGCTGGCACCAGTCCCTAATCTATCTCTCTGCTGTCAGGATTGAAGGAAAAAAAGAAAAAAAAAAAAAAAACAGATTTAAGAAGGGAGGTTCATGACTTGGTTAAGCCTTCAATTTTGTGCTGGTTGTCAGATGTTTGGTGTTGTCAGGGTGAAAGTAGATGCAACTAAACCGAGCGCAGGAGAGACGTTGTGCCGCGCCGCTGCAGCCAAGAGTTTGATGTGCCACCAGCTGAGCGCAGCAGCCAAGGGCGTTCAAGGAACCTGGACCAGGAACTTCTGAATGCAACGCAACAGGGGCAGCTCCAGATCACTCTGCTTGTGGTTGGAAACAAAATCAGGCCCACGTGTCTTCAATTTCCGCGAAAGAGTTTTCCCTCGAGAAACTTCATGTGATGTCATGCAGAAGTTGGTGTTAAACAGAGGTCAAAACCAGTCTCAGAGTCCATTGTCTCGATTTTGTCTTGTCGGACAGTCTCGTATCGCACCACTCGGGACGAGACGAGACAGGACACGTCTTGTCTCTTGCGAGATCAAGACGAGATTTTTGTACGAAAGTGGAAACTCGTTGTTCTATTTTTTGTGTGTGTGTGGGAAGCATGCCACGTGTAAAGCCCCTGCCAGAAACACTCGTGCCCTGTACAGTTTGTTACGCAAACATATTTGTTCAGCAACGGTCGAGGAGGGTCAGGAAGGAGAGCCGAATTTGACAACAATAATGAAAACAAGAACTTTGTTTTCAGCTGTAAATACTCCTGAACTTGCAACAAGTTTGCCACATTGACTTGTTAAACAGGCCTCGCTTGATCGCCGAAGACGGTCGACTGCATTAGCAGCACGTCCGTGTGCAGCGGTCAACACTTGTTATCGTTGGGCGACATGGCATCGGAGAGGCGTATGTTACCCTCACTGCATGTCCTCAAATCAAGCCTTTTTGGTTTTGACATATGCACTGGTGAGCTCGAGTAGAAAACAAGGCTGAGTCTAGTTGTTCGCGAGAACACGTTTCCAATGGTCAGAAAGTTGTCCGCCGCAAGTGGATGTGTTCCAGCTGCTCGTCTTATCATGTTGCTCGTCCCTCGCTGTGGTCTAGAATGTGAGATTTTGTTGGAGGCGAGCGAGGCCAAGGCAAGATCGAGGCTAGGAAAACACAAATCGATATGAGACCGATATTGTACCCTTCTCTCAACTCGAGACGACATGTCTCGTACCGGAATGGGAAAAAATGAGTTCGAGATCGAGAAAATCTCGTCTCAATCTCCATTTAACAGCCCTAAGCCGAACACAGCCTCGAGCGCAGTTTCTGCGCACATTGTGCTAAAGCATGAGGTCCCGCATTCCGAAAAAGATAATGCAACTGCCCAGACAACCCCTCCCCCCCCCCCCCCCCCCCCTCAACGATCTCGTACTCTCTTTCAGTAGGATAGGAAGGCAGAGAAGTTATCCTGTCTCCTTGTCGATCCACCTCGCAGCCCCTCCACTGACCAGCCAACTTTCTGTTTTTTCCCCTTTTTCATGTGGAACCCTGATAGCACAAACTCCAGACACATGAGACACTCCAGCAGCCCCCACAAAGACTCGACAAGAGCATGTCGCCTCCTCTTGCATCTCACAAGCACCTCACACGCTGGACCCCCATCCGAGCACCAGCACGCAGCACACGCAGCACACGCCACAGAGGCTCACCATTTGAGGCGTCGGTTCTCGAGCACGAGGTCGACCCTGCGTCCGCCCTGCCGCAGCTTGGCACAGAGGGAGACTGCGGCCTCGCGCAGGGACTCATCCTGCGGCACCACTATGTCGTCCACCGCGTGGCCCAGCGCCGGCAGCAGCTTCTTCTCCTTCAGCAGCTGTTGTTGGCCCCACACACAATGCATGTGCGCTCAAGCGCACGTGCGCAGACACGTGCGCACAAGCACACAGTTGCAAGCGCAGACACCCACCACCACAAAACACGGGAAAACACATCAGTGCAAAAGCGAAGCACAGAAGCACACCTTTGAGTACAAGCCCACAAGCGCGAGAAGGCAGAAGCCCGCGAGTCCATGATCGCACAAGAAACAAGTTAGGCAGCATGCACACTTCTTCCGCTCCCATGCAACATCCCATGCATCATGCCTTGTGGGGCCGCCTCACTCATCAGAGCTAGCAGAGGCCACTTGTCCTTCAGAAACTGGAGAAACATGCCAACAAAAAACACTTGGCTAGGCACAAGGTGCAAAAGCTAAGGGAGGCGCGGGCAAGGCATTGCAGACTCCCATGCAATTTGCGCAAACAATACCGTGTACAAATGCCAGAAATAGCAAGCCACGCAAAACCAACCGCAAACAAAACCACACACAAACAAAACAATGTGCAAAGAAAACCAGACGCAGACAACTCGTGTGCTTTTCCTTTCCTCCACAAGCCCCTGCAAGTGCGAATACTTGGGTACTTCAAAATCTGGTCACACAAGATGCGCAACAGAACAAAGTACTGAGGCTTCCCAGCTTCGTAACCCACTTGTTCTGCTTCCGAACCCTCATGCACGGCCACGAAACAGCCACCAGCACGCCGCACAGGCCCAAGGATTACCTCGACGATGACCGCGTCGCCAAAGCCAAACCCGCATGCCGGCGTGTCTTCTCCCCCAAACGTGGACAGCAGCCGGTCGTAGCGCCCTCCCCCGCAGATGGCACGCAGCGCGCCCTTGCGGTCAAACGCCTGCCACGTGCACCGCCGGGGAAAGTGATGCCCAACAGTGGGGAAGTAAGAGCATGGACGACAGCGACCTCACGTCTAGTGGTTTGGGAAGGGGGAGTCACAGAGCGCAGCAGATGGTCCGAGCTGAGAGAGAGATTTGTCATGACTGGACCGGTGCAAGCAAGAGACTGGACAGCCCTCATCATGTGGGTGAGGGAGCCAAGGTGGGTGCCGGCAGCGTTGCTTGTGTGGCAGGATGTGGTGGATTTGACTGTGCCGCAGTCGATGGCTGTACCAGTTGGGAGGTGATGAGGGACGGGGAGGGGGGACACAGTACTGCTGTGTCAGCTTTTTGGGTCCATGTCTACTGAGGCGTTCCGCTGGTGTGGTTGGGACTTCTGTCCCCACACACACACAACACCAAGGAAGAATGTAAGAGTTGGGTCAGGACGTCCACGTCGACCCATCCCATGTTGCTATCACACACTATCATGCATGGGCCAACGTCAGAATGAGGACCATAGCTGTGGCATCACCTGTGTGTGATGGCACAGCAACATGGCATCCCATAGCAACGGGCGTGTAAGAGCAAGAGAATGTTGTAGAAACGCGAATCAATGATGTAGGTGTCTTCCTGGCCTCTACGACAGCGGCATTGGCAAGCACCTCACAGCAGCACCGAAAAGCACATCACAGCTGCACCGAAAAGCACCTCACAGCGGCACCGGAAAGCACATCACAGCAGCACCGGAAAGCACATCACAGCAGCACCGGAAAGCACATCACAGCAGCACCGAACAGCACATCACAGCAGCACCAGAAAGCACATCACAGCAGCACCGAAAAGCACCTCACAGCGGCACCGGAAAGCACATCACAGCGGCACCGAAAAGCACATCACAGCAGCACCGGAAAGCACATCACAGCAGC